>JAULCA010441505.1:0-10694 GCA_032360845.1 Crassadoma gigantea | reverse complement strand
CCAATACTATCTTTCGACTCGTCACAACTCGGCCGACTAAACCAATACTATCTTTCGACTCGTCACAACTCGGCCGATTAAAGCAGTACTACCATTCGACTCGTTACAACTCGGCCGATTAAACCAATACTATCTTTCGACTCGTCACAACTCGGCCGATTAAAGCAGTACTACCATTCGACTCGTTACAACTCGGCCGATTAAACCAATACTACCTTTCGACTCGTCACAACTCGGCCGGTTAAACCAATCCTACCTTTCGACTCGTCACAACTCGGCCGGTTAAACCAATCCTACCTTTCGACTCGTCACAACTCGGCAGTTAGCCGGTTGCTGCTATTTACTGTCAAATGTTCAGCTTTAACTGCCGAATATTAGCTCTGATTACGCCAGTATGGTTGCCCCTTCGTTTCCCACATAATCAAGAAATAGCACGTGTTGATGGTTACCGCTATAGTGTTATATGATTAAAAAGCCTTTATTTCCTAAGGAGTCGTATTTTAAAGCTTCTGAAATAGTGTCTTTATGATAATGTGCAAATTATCAGCTGTCATCCATGAGGAATTTAATGTAGTTTTGTAAATGTGATACCTATCTCTCGATTCACAGACGTGCATTACCTAAACACTGCAAACAAAGCGAACGAAACGTACACAGTCGGGCAAGCTTGACGAATATGTTCTTGAATAAATATGCACAATGCAGCTCAGGTTAATTTGTCTCTGTCCAAACAAACATAATTCTAAAGATTGCAATCCTTGTATTAAAGCCACACGTATACACGTAATTTAAAAAGCATGTTGTTTAAATTAACGTTACGTGTCAACAGAAGTAAAAACTTCATGTATAGAAAATGAACATTTCGAATTTGAAAGAAATATCACATATTTGAATCGACACAATAAAAATCATTTTCATTTATACTTTCACTGTAGAGAAATAAATGAAAAATTCACTCCAGTTTGAATGTATTACTTTAAGATTAATTTTGATTTATCTATTTCCTTTAAATATTTTAGACAACTGATAAATCTTTTTGAAAAACAACTATTGATTAATCTTGATTCTGTTATAGGTACGTTCTGAGCTATCGGTTGAAATCCTGGCCGGAAACGCTTCACTCAGATTTCTTTTAAACATCGACAAGTTGACAAAACTTTGGGTTAAATGTATTTTTGGTCCGTATACATAATACTTGAGAAACAAGTCGACGCCAATAGCTCACGTTGTCATGGCTACCATAACACTGCAAACCATCTTTAAAAAAATGTTGAGCTGAAGAATAAAACTATCATCTTTATGTAAAACTCAGGTTGTGTTAGAACCAAATGGTAAAGTTTACGTCGCTGATGGATGCCAGAAATGGCGTATTTGTAAACTCGTCGATCTGTGTCTTGTTACAGAGTAGGGGCTGGCCATTTTTTTGGCAGAAATAAATCAGACAGATTTGGTTGTATAAAGTTTTATACAGCCAATATACCGCCATTTGAAGTCAAGTGAACACAAAAAGATAAACGTGATGCAGGTGTTGAATTTCACAAGCATTATGGGTATGCTTGTGATAATCTCAAATTTATTTTTCAATAATAACCTAATAAATAGTGCTATGCTTGTCTGTATTATAAATATAGCTATGGTAGGTTATTTACATAAAGAATTTCATAATAGATTACCTACACAATATAAACTCACGCGTTTCGTATTACAAATCGAGACGTAAACATTTCAGCAAGAAACGTGATAACATCATATAACAATTTAAGATACCAATGAATAAAGGCCCCTGTGATAATCTCTGAAGTAATTTCCCGGCTGTGGCATTGGAATGAGAGTTGTAAAAACAAGCCACGGGCGATATTATTTTTGAATTAACGGATCAATTTCATACGAATGAATGAATGCTTTTATTTAGAGAGTAATTTCTTCTTATTTTACCTGTAATATCAACTAAAGTTCAATGTTTTCTGTAGGTTCAATGTTTTGGCATTATAATCTATATCGTATTAGAAATGACGGGCGTTTCGTCGAAGATATTCTATGACAGTAAATCGGTTCTGTCTTTTGGGAATTAAACCTCGTGAGACGATTATTTATTGTGAATCGACAATACAGCAGTGTGTGTTCAACAACGTGGCCGATAAAATCCAGTAGACCCCACTCCTATAAAGCGTGACATTTCCTATATTTCTTAACCTGCCCGTATCCTGAATGCACCCTGGCGAGACCTTGAAGACGTTGAGCCCGGTGGATGTGGTATGCCATGTATACGTACGCCTATATGCTTCAGTTATGAAGGTTATATCGCAATTTCTCATCTCCAGTTTTTGTCACTGATATCTGTACCTCCGGTATTCAGACGTAACATTATACATATCAGAGGGGCGACGTATTTAGCAACAACCAAACACGCGTGCACCTTTAACCAAATGATAGGTAACGTGAACACAAGTTTAGATTGATTATAAAAAGGTCAGACAAATGTTTTTTTCCGACATTTTACATATTAATTTTATATCTTTACAAGAAATGTACAACTTTAACACCCCCCATTGTAAATGTAGTTCTGGTATATATAACATAACACTCCGATTTAGATACAAGTGTATACATCATTAACTGCTGTTAACATATATAATATGTTACCCGATATATATATATATATGAATTTCCGGTATAAAATATAAAACTCCGATATAATGAATTACCTGTATATTTTCTGATAACGCCCAAAGTTAGTTTACAATGTATAATTCGGCGTTTTATATCAATGACGAAACCTTCAAAAATTCGTTCCATAACTTCCTGAAATTCAAAATGCTGAGTAATGCAACGTGAATCGAATTTACAGCAAATTACGTATAAGTAGTGACTCAGTATCCTGTTATCAAAGTGATTTTTTTATCGTCTTCGTTTTGCACAATATTGTAGATTAACAGAAGACCTACCTATACAATGAGTGTTGAATGTTCTGTCCCCAGACCGGGACGTATCAATGTCCTTAACATGCCACATTAGTATAGCTTTCTAAACTTTCAGCATTTAAGGTATTCACAACTTTTTAAAACTGGTCAGTACAATGTGACCGGGTAGTGCACAATGCTGTGTACCTTCGGCATGGCATTTCAGTTAGATAGCACTTCAAAGTCGGCGTCATATCTAAGCTATCGGATGGAGGCAAATACACCAACATACCACCACTATAGTAAGCATACATACATGTACGCACGAAAGCGCGTCCTTAAATGATCCCAGCTGTTAGTAGGGGAAATTAAACCCAATAAAACCAAATAAAAACCAAACAACGACATACGATGTATGTATGCGTTGAAGTTTACGGCACGAGAAGACAAGAAACACGTGCAGGTGTCCATCTGAAGTAGGGGTTTGAAAAGGGATCGAAATAAAAATTTAAAAAAAAGATTTTATGTATAAGATCAGTAGATCTCTAGAATCAAGATACATAAAACTTTCTTTAGAATCGTTTATATATCAACAAGAAACCATAGGTCTTGTGAGTTGTTATTGCGACAAACATCATCACATCAACACAGTCAATTGATGATTTAAACAACACGAAACCTTCGAAAATGAAAAAAATCATAATAACAAAACAAGTTGAATGAGGTCCTTGTTGACAGTAATGAAACCTTTCATCATCCAATGCAGATCGAAAACAGCTTCCTGTTAGCTCATTCTATGTATGCAGTGTATGCAGATCGAAACTGTTGTTGGCACTGTAGCACCATACCCCACAAAGACCACACATCCTGTCAGATTTATTATTCATAACAGATATGACATTGACAGCTTTGCCATGTGCGTTTCCCACAGAACGTGTCACGGCCAACGTCAACCACCGTGAACTTGGAATGTCTGCCAACTCTGCCAGTGACAAGTCGGTGGTTTTACTACGTAACGTACACGCTTTTATATCAGAGCACATCATAAAACTAAACCCAGCACCGGCCGGAACAATAGTTTCATTCTGAAAACAGATGTTTTGGAAATACACCGAACCTTTGCATACATTATTTCCATTCGGAACAAACAAGTTTTAGAACTGCAAAAAGACTTGTTTACAATATTTCCGTTAGGGAACAAAGATGTATAAGAACTGCTAAAGCATTTTGCATTCAATATTTCCGTTCTGAATAAAGATGTTTTAGATATATATATATATACATATATCTTTTAGTAATATTTTATTCGGGATCAAATGGGTTTTCGAACAACACAGACACTTTGTATTTAATATCTCCTTCTCGTATCCAATGCATTTTAAAACAACAAAAACCTTTCGTATATAATATCACCGATCGGAACAAAGATAATTTAGAACTACACATATCTTTCGTAAAATTCTTTTCGAGAATACATAGATTTTATAACAACCGAAATATTATGTAAACAATACTAAGTATTTCCGTTCGGAACAAAGGGTTGCATCCGTTTGGAAGAGAGCTAAGAATGTCTACCATACACTGCAATGTTATAATATTTTCTTTATCTCTTCACGACGGCTGTTAAGTCGTATGACATTCAGCCAATGACAATATTTCACTGTGTAAGATATCATAAGGAAATGTCAAAATGATGCAGAACTGAATCACGAAAGTACATGAATATATTCAGGGGAGTATTCTCCCTATAAACAGCAGTTCTTCTGAGTCAGAGTTTGGAGCTCGTTGAAATGAAAATGTCCATGTACGTTATATCTCGGCTGCAGACAAAAAGCACACGTGACAAAAGAGAGAAATGCACAATATCAAAGGTCATGCTCCAAGGTCAAAGGTGAATTCCGGAAAAAATATCGGATACTGTGGCGCCAATTATTTGTCGTCTGTGACCGAGAACACGTCTGCTCGAGATGTGACACAGTGTTTGAGCTGTTTACACCACTGTTACATAGGTGTTAATACGATTTATGAATGAAAGTACAACTCGCCCACGGCAACTGTTTATACGTTGACAGACGAGAATAGGAAATGTGGAGTTTTTTTTGTCCCTATGGCCTTGTTTTCGGATGAATTAGTGAGAAAACGTGAAGCAAAAAACGAAAGTAGTCATAAAATTACTCGACAAGGTAATCAAGATAATGTCTAAACAAAAACACTTGCCGGTTTTATCTGTCTCGGCTTGGGTGAATTTCTCATTTGATAGAGCGTAAGACTAGTAAACCAGAGGTCCCAGGTTCGACTCCTAGCCAAGGCATTACAAAGTAATGAACTCTTTTCAACATCATTAAAATATTCAGAGTCAATACAGATTTTCGATTTGACAGAATAATTACAACGTTCAGATTTACCAGATAGCAATAAATCCACTAGACCTGCATCTGTGTCAGTCACTAGCGGGCCTAGAGGCCGAGTCTGGGACCACTGCTCACAGATTGAGACAGCATGAATGCAAAACAAATACTAGCATGAACAAACAAGACGTACATTCCACCAAGCATTTCAGATCAATCACCCAACCTCATTACATAAAACTAGGACCAACTCCTACATGTTTCGGTTAGGACGCTACGAGCAACAGAGCAAACCTGACACAGTAACAGGGCAAGTCGACTGTCAGTCATGAGGTTTACATTAGACGCTAACATGGTTCCCATTGTTGTAGGCCACAGACAGCTTATTAACTACACACTGTTCCAATTTATCCTTTATATTTCATAGTTTCAGACAAAAAATCTGGGTCTGGTATACCGTAATTGCCATCTAAAAGTTTGAGAACTATGTAGACGGTCTCGAGAATGTCATAATTAGCGTTATAAAGCACGTAGACTTATTACTAAGTCCCACCCAGTCTGGGAGTAACAAAAGTGCAGCAGACTTATTCCTTTACCTATTTTTGGCTAATTTGTTATCATGATTGCACGATTGATCCCTACGGTACCAAGACCCATGGACAACACCGGACTGATGATGCAAGATATTTGCCCCCTACCTCCGCTGCACATTTCTGATAAATAGTGTGTGTGTGTTGGTGATTAGTGTCCTATTTCAAGTGGCCCCAGTGTGTATATTGTAGACTCTCATTTGTCCGAACTGGGGGGATGAACCCTTTATCCGGACGTGTACTCCAGATTTTTGTCAGTCCGGACCCTTGATCGCTTTGAACGGGTTTATTAGTTTTGGCCGAATTACAGATATTAAAACTCCCAGACCTTTGGAGATGAAGTAATGGGCGTTTTGCAATAGAAATCAGACAGGGGTCAAGATAAATGTTATGTTTGTGTAAGGTCAAGAAATGTAATGTTCGTGTAAGGTCAAGAAATGTAATGTTCGTGTAAGGTCAAGAAATATAATGTTCTTGTCAGGTCAAGAAATGTAATGTTCGTGTAAGGTCAAGAAATGTAATGTTCGTGTAAGATCAAGAAATGTAATGTTCGTGTAAGATCAAGAAATGTAATGTTCGTGTAAGTTCAAGAAATGTAACATTCTTGTAATAAGTACAAAAAGTAATTAATGTTCATGTAAAGTCAATAAATATGTAATTTTTATGTAAAGTAAAATATGTAATGTCATGTAAAGTCACGAATTATATAAAGTTCATGTAAAATGCAAGTACAATGTACAGAAATCTAGCAATACAGTGAATATGGATAACAGAATGTCAATGGAAATTCCATTGTTAATTTTTTAATTTCGGAACTTCGTTACCCTCCCTTATATTATATGAAATAAAAACTGTTGAAATTGTGTGAAGACTTCGAACAACATGAAGGATATGAGAATCTTCATTGACCATCTAAGATAGTTTTGTCAATAAATCTTACATTTGAGTAAACATTCGTGTAGTTTAGATGCTTTAAGCAGACATTTCCTGTTCAAACTTTCCTCTTATACAACATGTCGAGAGGAAATTTTGACCAGCTGATTTATACATCCTCAGTCCGAAGTGGTTACCGGGATTAGTCACAATATTAGTACCGCCCATTCACCGGTGTGGACAAACGGCTAACACACTTCAGCAAAGTTTACTATAGGGTATCACAGGAGCCAGGGATTTTAATCTAAATAATTTCCCTCAGGAGGAGAGCGAAATAAGGGAAATATTTACAGATTGATATTTTATGAGAATATTTTGACAATATTAAATATCCAGGGGAGCGATACCGGCCTTCTAGGCCTCTTGTTTCTTTCTGAATCAAAATGTGTTTACAAATAATAATGTATATTATTTTAGACTAATTCTTTAGAGAAATATGTATTGATATTTCAATTTCAATCATAAGTGAAATCAGAGTTCTCGAAACCAGGACTAGTATATCTACTGTATATGTTCAGAAATAATTGTATTTACTGATACGTCTTGACTGACATGGGCCAACAAACTAATAAGATTTTCAGTGGTACGGTTTGAGTAAAGATAGGTGTATGTAAGTATGGACTGTTTTTAGCTCTTCCGATATGCTGATACGGCAAAGAATGTTTAAGAAATGCAATTAAAATTTTTATATATATACATGTATATACCTTCTGGCGAAAGTGTCATTTCAAGTTGTAAAACGTTAATATGAGTCACAACTCCACAGAAGAGTGCAGGGCAGATAGGTTGATAGGATATCAAAATATCTGTGAGAAAATCCAATTTACTGCCACCATAAATTATACATCGTGTCTTTATATCTAGACACGGAATTGAAGACTCCAATAACTAGTTTTTGTATATGTATACCAGTCAGCGATATACCGGTGTTTGAACACCTTACAGCTCTGTGTACATTACCTAAAATGTGGGCCAAATTTACCGACAATACAATCGTTTTAACTATTTATTTTTGTAGAGTAAAAGGGTAAATCGGTCATGTGCAATGCTGGAATGTTTTAAACTTTTCTGCTATCTGCCCTCCCCCCAACATACACACAAATATACGTTTAATTTATACGTTTTTTCTCTACTCCGTTGAACAGCTAGCGTGTTTGATATATGGTCGTCGATGAGTGAGAGGAAAGTTCCATATGCTCGCAGACATTTCTAATGTATACATGTAGTTGATTTAGTACCAAGGGCTGGTAAAGGTATCACATGTAGATACTGGAATTTTGGACATAGAGGGAAGCGAGTAGCTACCGTAACATAAATAATGAAAGAATGTCTCAAAGCAATATTTAGTACTTTGTTGGGAGAAAAGGGGGAGAAAGGGGATGTCTAGTTAGAATTGGTGATGGAATTCGTGAAACACGTGCAATTATAATTGTATAGAGGCGCGCATGTTCAGGTTCCCCCTCCTCCACCCCCAAATCCCACCCAAACTCTCAACCCCACCCACCTTGACAAACACAGTGCTTCATTAAATCTTAATATATTGTTATACGTGTATAAAGTTCTAGTGTTTACCTGTCTGATATCTGACGTATTCCGCTCACACAGGTCCTATACTGGTTCAATTAGAGGCCTAAATTAAACACACCTGTTCTCGTGTTAAATATACATGTATACATACTGAAACATATACGCAGTTTCCTTCCTTACTTATACTACGACAAATCATATTTTCAAATTCTATGAAAGTTGTCCTTGTCAAGTTCCTTCCTGAACTATAACAAAACGGATACAACGTGTATTTACACACAATACGTGTATACATATATATACGTACCTTTTTTGCAGTGAAATCCTACTACAGAATATTCACATATATACTACTATAAACATTATCCATGAGTTTTTACTTTCCTACGGTCCACACAGTCCGACAGTCTATCTGGGTTTCTGACTCATTGACGGTCATTTATATCCTTTGCAAGTTATGAATTGCCGTTCTATCACAGAGCAACACTTTATGGGACTCGGGAGCCGACTACAGACCTGCGCTCACAACTGCTGGCCCATACATCTACACACTAGCGCCCCGATACGGAATACCATTAATCAGACTCTCTTTACATCGGAATAGCCTCCAAATTGGAACTTACTATACGTCCTATTTATTCGCCTGCCTCTCTCGTAGAATTGGCAGAAACAAATAATGTCTGTAGCCGTTTTGTTCAATGCCATATGTGAACAGCAATGTACATGTATATGACAAGCGATAATTTATATACCTATACCATGTGTATAAGGGAATTTGAATTTTCTTCCGTGTCCAATAATGTCCTTGTATCGTTTAATTAACAAAGTCTTGATTAAATGTGAGGCTACTAAATCCTTGGTTCAAGTCAATTGCGATCACTTAATTGTGGTACAAATTATTAACTTTAAAAGCGTGAAAGTCTGTGGTACAGCAAATTACTTGCGAAATTTCTGGCGAAACTTTTTGATCATGAAAATTTGTTGTACACTATCATTGCAAAATGAGTGGTATTAATTGTTTACAGAATTTATGGAACACATTGCTTGGCATAACGCGCGTTACAAATTGTTCGCAGAATGCGATACACGAAATGTGATGCAATGAATGTACCACGCCTGATATTACAGACAACGTGTGTTACCTCGTTTAACGTGATATGTAAACACGACATATCTATAATTGTCATAGGGTCTGTTCTAGTGCCCTACTTGGTACAACCATCATGTCAATAATGTATAGTCCTATACCTATATTATTTATACTAATGTATGGAAATCCATGTACAGGCCGTACTTAGCTTACACTAAGTACCGTGTCAATGGCTATCTTGTGTTAAAGCAATAGAAGATAATGGCCTCTGCATAACATCAATGGTGTTTCGACACCAGATAAATTACTGTCTGCAAGTCTTCTCCTGTGCCTGTCTGTGATAGCTGTGATTTCTTACTGTCAATACTGGGATGTTTCATTCTAACGTTGACTGGCGGCACAGAGATATATCTGAACAGAATTAATGACGTTTTTGCATACTTGGTGCAATACAAATGCAGACAAATGGTGTGTCTGTACGTCTACAGAGCCAATAACGTGTTTGTCATTGTACCCTCCCTGCAGCACGTACACGAAAACCAAATATTGTGTTTGTGCCGTATTGGAATTGTCGTGATTTCCGGACATTTGTTCGGAATCAAACCTGTTGTCTGGGCGGTAGTTAACGATCAATGCTAGTTAACACAACACTGAGAGGTAATGACATACTCCAACAAGGTTCGTCTGCGTACAGATTATATTGTATTCGTTTAACTTGCTTGTCTGTATTCAAACCAAATTTCGATTGCAGTCAGAAAACCGTTTTAATATAAGAGTACAAATGTAGCTAGTCGAATTACATACCCCTGTTTATTTCACTGAACCATTGCCTGATTTGTTTCACAAGAAGGTGCCTATTACTGAATTAGCACGCTGTTGTATTAATATCACATTACGGAAATATCGGAATCAGACACCCTTTTAACAAACGTTTCTGAACTTCTACAGGAAGTCGACAATTCTTATTTCAAAAGGAAAAACATTATCAAACTCCACAAAATGACAGACACCGAAGAAACACAAAAGGATGACAACTTCACCAAACTCCACACAAATAACAGTACACTAGGAGACGCCAAAACAAGGAAAAACATAAAATTCCACCAAATAACGAAACTTGAGGAGACACCAAAACAAAAGGAAAATATCATCAAACTGTACAATATATCAGAACCCGAGGAGACACCAAAACAAAAGGAAAAACATTAAACTCCATAGCCCGAGTTTCCTCTGGCCCTGACACCAGACTTAGACATTTTGACAGATAGATGTCTGGTGTGGGCCGACATCTATCTGTCAAAATGTC
>JAULCA010441472.1:0-10696 GCA_032360845.1 Crassadoma gigantea | reverse complement strand
TGCCTTCACTTTTGCCATGACATATTCCAGGGGTGTAGAGAGCGAAAGTGAACGTAACCCCTGGATATCGAGGATGTTACAACGTAAATCTATCTAAAATCCAAGTACTGTGACATCCTCAAAGCGAGTGCCGATGCGAGTGGCAAAAGCAAAGAAACAGTAAAGCACTCTAATCAACACGATAAAAATCATGGTTGATCAAAAAAGTAATAGAAATCGCCACGTTCATCGTATTGCTTAGCAGTAAGCCGAGCCTATTGGCCATGTTGTAAATGAAGACTGAGGAAGGGGCTGTTAAGAGAAGTTGAATCTATGGTGCGATCTGAGGCGCCAGAACATGTTATTGCATACGAACAATTGCTCTCTAAATGCAGTTCATTTTTTTCTCTGCGAAACTCTACCCATCATTACTCAGAACTTATATTCAATTTGCACCCCGTAAACAAGAAAAGAACAAAAATGGCGAAAAAAACGACGTGAAGAACGGCATAATGACGTCACGTTGCCCTCACGTAAAATGGAGCGTTTCGAGGATTTGACAAATGGATAATAATAGATGCGTTCCAGGTAAAAAGAAGCCCCGGTTATTGGGCAATGCAACATCGTGTACTATTGCATGAGCTGAAAACAGACTGCTCCACCATACATGTAGTAAGATTCACCGGGTATGTAATTATTGACATACCAAACTCACCTGGTAGCAGAAGAAGACTTAGATATTTACCAGATTTAAAAAAAATTCAAAAAGATAAAAATAGAACGCTAGCAGACCACAAAATAAGTTTCATGTTTGCATATTTATTATTACAGGTTCAACAAGGAACTAGACTTGGTCTGTCGCTACATACCCCGTCAATTATTCTATAAATTGAATCAAGATGTGTCAAGATGTAGTCTTAGATTTAAGTAAGTACGTTTGAAACGATTTAAATAAATGCTTATCATTTGACAATGGATGATTATTGTTACCATGGTAATCATGTAGATCAGTGCGGAGAAGACGTGTTTGTAGTTGTAAAAAAGTAATGATTTAGAAATGGAGACATGTTTTATTAAAAAGTAAGATCAAACAGAAAGATTAACTTTCATTCTCGATGGAAGAGATCGAATCGTAAGCAATGGATTGTACTTACTCGACGTGTTTTTCACCGTAACCAATGACAACCACCTATACCAAGGTTATTGTACGATTGAGGCCATCTTCTACAACAGCCATGGACACAGCCATTGACAACAGCAAAAGTTTGTTGTACAGATAATGTGACATTGGACACAATAATTGACAACAACTTATGTTTGTTGTACAGATAATGTGACATTGGACACAATAATTGACAACAACTTATGTTTGTTGTACAGACAATGTGACATTGAACACAACCATTGACGAAGATGTATGATCGTTGTACAGATCATGTGACATTGGACACAGCCACTGACAACAAAGGTTTGTTGTACAGATAATGTGACATTGGGCACAACCATTGACAACAACAAAGGTTTGTTGTACAGACATTGTGACATTGTATACAACCATTGACAACTATACAGGCTTGTTATACAGAAAATATGACATTTGACACAATCATTGATAACAACAAAGGCTTGTTGTACAGATAATATGACATTGGACACAACAACTGACAACAGCAAAAGTTTGTTGTACATACAATGTGACATTTGGTACAACCATTGACAACAACAAAGGCATTTTGTATTCAGAAATATAATATTTGACACAACCATTGACAAAGCAACGGTTTTTGTACATGGCAAGTTAAACAAGTAAACCAGTTATTGTCTCTACTGGTATGTCTGTGGCAAGTCAAACAAGTGAACCAGTTGTGGTCTGTACTGGTATGTCTGTGGCAAGTCAAACAAGTGGACCAGTTGTGGTCTGTACTGTTTTGTCCATGACAAGTTAAACAAGTGAACCAGCGGTTGTCTGTTGCTAACCGATCGTTTTATTGATGCTTGTGTTTATTTAAAGATGTGCCAAAATAATTTTCTTTGAATTGTGGACGAAATTAAAAAAGAAATGAAACAAACAAATTTGACGATACAGGTATATTGTCGTATTGTTGATCGTATTGATTATAAGTTCTATGTAGTCGTGTTTACAGTTATAAATATTGATGACCTACAATTCTAGATATGTTTTATTAAAAAAATATCGATTCAAAAGACAGATTATCCTTTATTCTCAGTGTGCGAGATCGAATCGTGAGCCATTGATGATGTACTTAGTCACCGTGTTTTCAGCGTAACCAATAACAACTGTAGGTATCCAGGTAAGCGAATCATTTGGATACAATGATGGACAACAACAAGTATCCGGCTGAATATAACATTGGATACAACCATTGACAACTACAAGTATCCGGTTAAACACTGGAGACAACTATTGACAACTACAAGTATCCGGCTGAATATAACATTGGTGACAACCGTTGACAATATTGAGTATGTAACTGAATCCTGGAGATAACTATTGACAACTACAAGTATCCGGCAGAACACTGGAGATAACTATTGACAACTACAAGTATCCGGCAGAAGATTGGAGACAAACACTGACTGCTACAAGTATCCAATTCTATGGTTCAACAACTATGGTTTTCCAGATTACTGATACTATTTGGAAATTAGTGACAGGAACATACAAAATGTTGTTTACTTTGTTGTTGTTCTTTTGTATTTTTTATTTGTTTTGTTTGTGTTTGTGTGTTGATGAAACATTTTAATTTTGGTCGAGAATGTGTTATTCTTTCAGAAGGGTTTATTATATCCATCTCTAGTGCTTCATAACGTTTTAAAATAACGAAGACAGGTTCCAGTTTAAAATATAATTGTGTCAAAACAAGGCGATGATTGAATGTGGTCCCAAATTAACCGATCAGAATGATCCTTAACAACGGCGACTGGTTTGTGCCATTTCGTTGTTTCGTCTTCTTGACCCGAAAAGACGGCATTTAGCAAACCTTAGTTCTCGTTGTGTCGTCTTTTTGCCCCATCTGCCTTCGTACTTGACTGACCTTGATTTCACGTCATATCACCACGGCACATTTCCATATTTTCCATATTTACGTAAAAAATATCAGTGATAAATATCAGAAAGCTCAATTTGGCACCCCTTATCTCTAACTTAAACCAAAAATACATTTTTCTCACATCGTGTTCCAAGGTACACAAGGCGTTGGTAAGGGATAGTCTTAGACCTGTTTACCTAATTAAACCTATCATGATATACATGGACGATCTCTCAGTACTGTTTCTGTTGGAAACAAAACATTTTATCTGATAAATATCAAAGTCTACTTCTGCTTTTAAGTGTGCACAGTATGTTAATTACGTTATATTTGTTATTGTTTTGATTAATTTACAATATATATTGATGTTTTATCTTTTGTTATATTATTATCTGTGTAACCAACTGAAACCGCAGTTGTCAGTGATTATCCACAATGCTATAAGGTCTGTATTGCAATCTTGCGTTGTTGGGGAAATGTCCTCGATGTTACACTGTAACAATAACTCCGATCTTTGTACGAGGCTAGTAAGTACACTCAATTGCTCACGATGCTGTATCTCTCATATCACCAATAATAAAATATTATCTGTCTGCTAAATCGAACTTTTTAATAAAACATGATGTCACCAATTGCAACTCAGTGCTATTTATAACTACATACGCGACTTATTCGCACCGATCTTCAGGATCGACGAGACACTAATATACATGAACATTATCAAAATTATCTGTTTTAATTATTTCAAATTTCTTACATAAATCAAAGAATTAATTATTAATACATCTTGATCCTAACAACATTAAACATTGAAATAGACGGTTGATCATACTAAATCTAGTTCATTTGTTTAAACCTGGCATGGATATGCAAAAACAAACAACAAACCTGCTAAAAATTCTGTTAGATATTTCTTTAAATTTTATAAGTAGATATAAAAGTCTGCTTCTACGATTAAGCGGGCACAGTCTGTAAATATTAATTGTTTAATCTAATTTGTTGTTGCCTTAAAAAAAATAACAAAAAAGCAGCAAAATCGGAAAATATAAATAACTGTCCATCATGTTATACTTTGTAGACAATGTCTGTACAGAGATTCTGTTGCAGTCAATAATTACCTCCAACGTAACATTTTTGAACAACAAACATGTGTTGTCAGTGATTGACTCCGATGATGTAATGTACAACAACAATCTGTACTGTTGTCAATGATTGACTCCAATGTTGTATTGTACAACAACAAATATGTGTTGTTGTCAATGATTCACTTCAATGTTGTAATGTTCAA
Source organism: Crassadoma gigantea (assembly GCA_032360845.1). Taxonomy (NCBI): domain Eukaryota; kingdom Metazoa; phylum Mollusca; class Bivalvia; order Pectinida; family Pectinidae; genus Crassadoma; species Crassadoma gigantea. The sequence goes on along the minus strand of JAULCA010441472.1, from coordinate 6,379 downwards.
CAACAATCTGTACTGTTGTCAATGATTGACTCCAATGTTGTATTGTACAACAACAATCTGTACTGATGTCAATGAATGACTCCGATGTTGTATTGTACAACAACAATCTGTACTGATGTCAATGATTGACTCCAATGTTGTATTGTACAACAACAATCTGTTCTGTTGTCAATGATTGACTCCAATGTTGTATTGTACAACAACAAATATGTGTTGTTGTCAATGATTGACTCCAATGTTGTATTTTACAACAACAATCTGTACTGTTGTCAATGATTGACTACAATGTTGTAATGTACAACAACAAATCTGTACTGTTGTCAATGATTGGCTCCGATGTTGTATTGTACAACAACTGTCCTGTTGTCAATGATTGACTCCGATGTTGTATTGTACAACAACAAATCTGTACTGTTGTCGATGATTGACTCCGATGTTGTATTGTACAACAACTGTACTGTTGTCAATAATTGACTCCGATGTTGTATTGTACAACAATCTGTGTTGTTGTCAATGAATGACTCCGATGTTGTATTGTACAACAACAATCTGTACTGATGTCAATGATTGACTCCAATGTTGTATTGTACAACAACAATCTGTACTGTTGTCAATGATTCACTCCAATGTTGTAATGTACAACAACAATCTGTACTTTTGTCAATGATTGACTCCAATGTTGTATTGTACAACAACAAATATGTGTTGTTGTCAATGATTCACTCCAATCTTGTATTGTACAAAAACTGTTCTGTTGTCAATGATTGACTCCAATGTTGTATTGTACAACAATCTGTGTTGTTGTCAATGATTGACTCCAATGTTGTAATGTACAACAACAATCTATACTGTTGTCAATGATTGACTCCAATGTTGTAATGTACAACAACTGTCCTGTTGTAAATGATTGACTCCAATGTTATAATGTACAACAACAAATCTGTGTTGTTGTCAATGATTGACTCCAATGTTGTAATGTACAACAACAATCTATACTGTTGTCAATGATTGACTCCAATGTTGTAATGTACAACAACTGTCCTGTTGTAAATGATTGACTCCAATGTTATAATGTACAACAACAAATCTGTGTTGTTGTCAATGATTGACTCCAATGTTGTAATGTACAACAACAAATCTGTGTTGTTGTCAATGATTGACTCCAATGTTGTAATGTACAACAACAATATGTACTGTTGTCAATGATTCACTCCAATGTTGTAATGTACAACTAAGACCTTGATGGGTTCCCGGAGTTTTTTTATGACCTGGTTTGCTTTGGGCTGTTTGTTCTTTTGAAGATCCCTGTCCCCGGACTGTGTTTTTCCTATGTACAGTAATCTCCCCTTAACGTTTGAATATAACAGTAGCACACTCGTTTACAACGTAGATCAATTGGTATAGTACCGCTGATTTTTTTGACACTGACAACACTGCTGTTTATCATATTTTGTTAATTTCTTCTTTATACCTTCTTTTAGATGTAAGTTATCGATGTCTTTTCAGGATTTTTTTATGAAAGCTATAGTCAAGTCGAAAAAGTATCAGGTATTTATTAACATTGTTTGCAGTAGTACGAAGATCCTTAACAGCTATAGTTAATTAAAAACGTGACAGGATTTGATGGTGGAGGACAACCGGAGTGCCCAGAGAAAAAATTCCGACCTACTTGTCGTATAGTTGTAGTTGTCAAATGTTGTCTCCAGTGTTCAGCCGGATAGTAGTAGTTGTCAATGGTTGTCTCCAGTGTTCAGCCAGATAGTAGTAGTTGTCAATGGTTGTCTCCAGTGTTCAGCCAGATAGTAGTAGTTGTCAAAGGTTGTCTCCAATGTTCAGCCGGATACTAGAAGTTGTCAATGGTTGTCTCCAATGTTCAGCCGGATAGTAGTTGTCAATGGTTGTCTCCAATGTTCAGCTGGATAGTAGTAGTTGTCAAAGGTTGTCTCCAATGTTCAGCTGGATACTAGTAGTTGTCAATGGTCGTATCCAATGTCCAATCGGATTCTTTTAATTGTCGTTGGTTGTATCCAATGTTTTATTATGCCAGATACTAGTAGGTATTAAAAGCTGTCTTTAATGTTATAGTCAGTTGGACACTAGTAGTTGTCCAACATTGAATCCAAATGAGTAGTTGTCCAACATTGAATCAAACTGATAACTGTTGTTATTTTATACTGAAAATACGGTGATTTTTTACATTATTAATCGCTCACGAGTATGTCTAGTTCACAGAGAATAATGTATTTTTTGATCGATGTCTATTATCAATGAAACAAAATGTCTCCAATTAAAACTCAGTACTATTTATAGCTACGAACACGACTTCTTTGCACTTATTACTGATAGGTATACAAAAATTGTACACATACAGCTAAACAAAGAAAGGTTAACATGGGGACCGTCTGGTCCTTCACAAAGTACAACGAGGTGAGACCGTGTGTTCCAGAAGGGAGCGCGTCAGAGAATGCATTTTTGATCGAAGCATCATACTGACGGTTAACGACACACCGAGACTTCATTACCTGTTGAACTTTTCATTTACTTACAAGTGCAGATCTGACCTGGAGTTCTGCTAACGAACTTTCTGTATCTAACTGTTAGAAATAAAACATTTTATCTGGTAAATATCAAATTTAGTTTCAGCTATGAAGTGCTCTGAACATTATAGACACGTATTGACAACAACGGAGTTTCGATCAAAATGGAGAATATCACTGACGAAATCAGACGTCGTAACATTGGTGACAGCCATTGGCAACGACCTAATTCGGACAAAGTCATCACAATTTGTCATCCAAATATTCCCTTTTCAAAGGGACTAAATAAGTGGATGAGATTCGTTTGTTCTGTAGGCATGACGTAACATCTAAATTAAGAGTGTACATCTAGGGGTGTAACTGGGTTAAGTATCTGTACGACCCTGATCTCTGTCATTACAATACCAGGCACACTCACGAATGTGACAGCCAACAAGTATCTGTACGACCCTGATCTCTGTCATTACAATACCAGACACACCCAGGATTGTGACAGGCAATAAGTATCTGTACGACCCTGATCTCAGTCAGTTAAATACCAAGGACACTCATGGCATCACGTTCCTGTACGTTTACGGAAAGGAACTTAGATCAAGATATGATTTTAATCATATTTATACCAATGACACACAGGATTGTGACTGGCAACATCTATCTGTACGACCCTGATCTCTGTCAACAATACCAGAGACAATAAGGATCGTGAATGGCAACAAGCATCTGCTAGACCCTGATCTCTGTCAATGCAATACCAGGGACGCCAAGGATTGTGAATGGCAACAAGCATCTGCACGACCCTGATCTCTGACTGTACAATACAAGGGACAACCAGGGTTGTGAATGGCAACAAGTATATGTACGACCCTGATCGCTGGCAATGTAATACTAGGGACACGCAGGATTGTGAGTGGTAACAAGTATCAGTTCGACCCTGATCTATGTCTGTACAATATCAGGAACACACAGAATTTTGACTGTACGACCCCGATCTCTGTTCCTATGATTCCATCGGCATCCTAGAATTTGATCGGGGACAAGAATCTACACGACCCCAATCTCGTCACTCAAACACCGGAAAATCTGAGAATTTGAGAGGGAATACGTATCTGTATGTCCCTGTCCTCTTTCAGTACAATGCCAATGTAATTAGGGATAAACATTTGTACGACCCTGATCTTTGTCACAACAATGCCAGATGAAGAAAATCTAGGAAACTGAACGGAAATAATATTTGTTTGGATTCTGTCAGTACATTAGTAAGACCTATGTTGCAGGTGACAAGTATCTGTACTACTCTGATCTCCGTCAGCACGACAAAGGAACAAATATCTCTACGACTCTGATCTCCGTCAGCACGACAAAGGAACAAATATCTCTACGACTCTGATCTCTGTTAACACGACAAAGGAACAAGTATCTCTACGACCCTGATCTCTGTAAGCACGATAAAGGTACAAGTATATCTTCGACCCTGATCTCTGAAAGCACGACAAAGGAACAAGTATCTCTACGACCCTGACCTCTGTCAGCACGACAAAGGAACATGTATCTCTACGACCCTGATCTCAGTCAGCACGATAAAAGGAATAAGTATCTGTACTACTCTGATCTCCGTCAGCACGACAAAGGAACAAGTGTCTGTACGACCCTGATCTCTGTAAGCACGGCAAAGGAACAAGTATCTCTACGACTCTGATCTCTGTCAGCACGACAAAGGAACAAGTATTTGTACGACCCTAATTTCTGTAAGCACGCCAAAGGAACAAGTATCTCTACTCCCCTGATCTCTGTCAGCACGACAAAGGAACAAGTATCTGTACTCCCCTGATCTCTGTCTGCACGACAAAAGAATAAGTATCTCTACGACTCTGGTCTCTGTCAGCACGACAAAGGAACAAGTATCTGTACGACCCTGATTTCTGTAAGCACGGCAAAGGAACAAGTATCTCTACGACCCTGATCTCTGTAAGCACGACAGAGGAACAAGTATCTGTACGACCCTGCTCTCTTAGTTCTCTACCAGGACATCTGTAGATAAGTCTTGAGTACTTGTTGACACAATTAGGCGACTGAAGCAACTACATAATTAAACTGTTTGTCTATAAACACGACTGGGGAATGGGGGTCAATGACTAGATAATCTAGTTTAGCCTGCACTTGGAGCCTATCGAGAAAACTGAATCTTGAAGAGCCCGTTCAAATATTTCTTGACGTGGCGGAAGCTAGATTCAGACAATAAGCGTCTTATCAAATTGTGTTGAAGACGGCAATTTTGAATTGAGCTCGTTCTATGTAAATGTGATTTTAAAACATATTGTGTATGTATGTATAGGGGTGTTTGTGTGTGAGTTTGGATTTGAGGTTGTGCGTGTGTGCGCGAGTTTGTAACCAAATGTCCAGTCCTATGCCGATAAGTACAAGACAAGGTCAGACCTTATAATTTTACAAAACAAGATGTGGTGATTTGAGTTGAGATCGATAAGATGGCGCCCATGGCCTGATGGCGGTGGTCAGTGTAAGCACGTATTCTAGAGCAGCACAAGACAAATATAGCGCACCATCACTATACCATTGGCTCAATCAGACAGGTCATTTTCAATGATGGCGATTTTTTTAATCTGGAAATTCAATATTTGTGTTGTGATTCCTGGTCGGCCTCAGAGCCGAGGTCTGCGGACAGTGTGATTTTACGTGTTACACGGCCGCTCGTCGATTTTCATTACAGGCGATCGATATTTGAAAAAAAATGACCTGACTACACGGCCAGAGGCTATCTTTTCTTCAAGGGGCCGCCAGAGGGGGTTTTGTTGAGTTCATTCCATACAACATGTGTATAATTTAGACCTTAAGATGAAATAAATCCCCATAACGTGCCTCGAGGGACAGTGACTTTGGCGGCTGGGTAAATAGGAAGCGGCTCAGCACACAGTATCGATGGACACCGCGGAGATAGATGCGCCTCCGGGCATTAATTAAGGCGAGATTAATTTTTATCATTTTAATGAATACATAGAGTTTTGTTGTTATAGATTACATTTTTGAGGAAATGAAAAACTATTGATCGCGCGGGGAAATTAGTGAGATCTGTCGTGGTGCGAGTGGTCTGTTGGGCAGGAGTGGATAATGGAGATGGATTGTACGCGGATATTGTAATCCTCGCCCTGACCACTGGCTAGTAGGCACGGACAACTACCATTCTACTCCATCGCATGGTCATTTCCACTCGTCTAATCCTTCAAATTACAATACAATAAATGTTCTTTTACTTTCAATATATAATGTATATGTTTAATCAGAGATAGAACATGTTGTACTAAAGCCTGATGTTAAATTATATTAAACAGGACAACATTCAATCAAATATATGATTTCCAAGTTTGTCTGAAATAAAACTGTAGCATATTTAAAAAAGATATTTTTGGTCGATTTTAATATAAGCAACAGTACTGAAAAGAATAAACAATATTTAACAGTGTATAAAGGCATAAGTATGCTGAATATACTAATATAACAGTAGTTTAACTATAAAAATGTATCTACCATATTGGTACTGTGACTTTATATATCTACTATAGTGGTACGGTGACTATATATATCTACTATAGTGATATGGTGACTATTTATATCTACTATAGTGGTACCGTGACTGAAGATATCTACTATAGTGGTACCGTGACTGAAGAGATCTGCTATAGTGGTACATTGACTGTAGATATCTACTATAGTGGTACTGTGACTATATATATATCTACTATAGTGGCACTTTGACTGTATATATCTACTATAGTGGTACTGTGACTGTAGATATCTACTATAGTGGTACTGTGACTATATATATATCT
>JAULCA010441450.1:0-10696 GCA_032360845.1 Crassadoma gigantea | reverse complement strand
TAAAACATCCCCATCATTACCCTAAAATAGCACCTATTTACCCCAAACCACAAATGTGCACTAGTCTAAATGAGCACCTATCCCCCTCACCTTAAAACCCTGATCTCCAATAACCCTTTTTACACCAGTATTATTGCCTGTAAACCATTATTAAACTAAGAACCTATTGACAACTATCTTTGTCTGTAGTAAACTACATGATTTATCAGACCAACAAATTAACACTACTTAAATCCATAACTACAGGGCAGGTAATGATGAACCTTATGTAAGCACTGACAGTCCTTAACTTCTATCCTCAACCCTTAATCTATAGCCACATATATCCAAATGTTACACCACCTAAAGGTTTACAGATAAACCTCCACTTATCCCTGATAGACAAGTTAAACATGCCCCAGCCCTTTAGTCCCATGCTTCTCTCATGCACCATCTCCCACCCACAACACAAGCTCACCACACAAGGAAATTTCACAAACACACATAACCATGATATAGATGAAATATGCCAGTACATGATAATGATTTTGTAAGTGTCACTTTGAACATGAGATGAATTCTGTTTTGAAATTGTTAGGATGATTGATGAACATGCAGAAAAAAATGCATACATCCTTAAAGATAAACATGTTTATGACAGAAATCTGTGAGACCCTCCGAAAAAAGTGAGAAAACACATGTATCACTGTTTTGTTAAAAGAGGGCAGCGACCTCAGTTTTTGTTGATAAAACCACTATAATCAAACAATGACACACAAGGGCATCATTTGAGACTGTTATTTAACTACAACATGTTATGCTAGAGTTCACAATTTTTGAATCATCAAAATTTTTGTATTTTTTTATCAATAATATTTAATTCATATTAAAACCAATAAAAGTATGTCATGAAATATCTTGCTTTTTTTTCAAATTGTCAGTGTATATTAGTTAATCATGGCGGACAAGTATTTGATCAGAAGAATAAAAAAGATTAATGGCATCAATTATACCAATGCCCTTGATTTCTGAAAAGAAAATTCTTCACCATTTGTAATGAGCATAAATACAGAGTCATATGAGCTTAACATCTAGTGTTCCATATTTTAGTGTCTTTAGGTGGCAATATATAACATCATGAACATGTTATTATCAACGAACCCTTAGCGAAGACCAATTAAATAATTGCAGTAGAATTTATAGTTCATGGCATAAATCAAAATAATAACTTAGTCATTGGTAGTGTGCATCATCAAGACTCGAAAAGTGACTCCTATTATAGGGATAGAGTTTCTCTCCCATATAAGGATAGCACTTGGAAACGTAGGCTTGCCACAAGGGAAAATAACATTAAATAATAAATAGAATCGGAATAGTGATAATCCTGACAAAGGATGAACAATAGTTGTATAGTGCATGTACATGAATGATAACTTTGTTATAATGAAAACAATATAAAATGAGCATGCAGGATGGATGATTGTGGGGATGAGCATGTGGGGGCGGGGCATACAGCAACAGTAATAGCTTTTGGGTTGTGTGCCATAGGCCAGACAATTCATTTAGAGGACAGGCTCAATATTTGTAAACATGTGATTCGAGGTCGAAGCACTTGTGAAATGATATATCAATAACATCAACTGGTACCTGTTCAGTAACACAGGATAATGAATAGCTTTTTCAATCTACTATGACTTAATTTAGTTCACCAACACATCCAATTAACACCAGGGTCAACGTGGGATTCACCACCAACCAATTATCAAATGAACAAAACCACCACCAACCTATCTATATCAAACCAACTCTATATCCATACACTATGGACGTATTTTTACTTGGTGAACTTCTTCAATACAAAGCATTGCTGAATGTGTTTTATTCTAACTTCCATAAGTTATCATTCTTAGAAGTATAGTAGAAAACTTTACATGGAGTGATTCAATCACATAATATAGAAAATCTAACATGGAGTGATTCAATCACATAATATAGAAAATCTAACATGGAGTGATTCAATCACAAATACTTTAAATAAAGTCGCAAACACAATTCATCAAATATTTTATATTAATGTGTAAATACTTGTAAAAGTCATGTCCTAAATGATAATAACAAGTTTAATCCTATGATTGAAATGATTAACTATGTGTTTTATCATGTAACTTACATTTACAATTTCTAAAAAATAAACAAAAAGATTTACCATATGTCAAGTCATTCTTAGATTTATACAAGTGATCTTGCTATGATTTGTATTTAGCATCTAGACAGTTGAAGGATATCAACTGGAAAAAGTGCATCTTGTTTGAGAAGCTATCTCCTTCAGAGCACCTGCTAACCTTCTAAGTTAATGCTAAGCTGCCATTTGTATCAATTGATACATGAAGTTCCAACATGTCTTCTCAACATGTTTTCTGGTTCATCGCCAATTTATACCTAACAATATTGCACACAAAACATTTGCCCGGAACAGTAAACAAGGGATCTCTTTATAACCTGGAGCTAAGTGTGAGACAGTTTTGTGTGTGCGGTTGTAATGGATAATTAAACTACACTAATGTTTGCAGTCAATGTTAGAAACAGAAAATGAGGATGACTGCAGCACTTTTCAGAGTTTAACACTTGTTTAAAAAACAACACCACCTTATACAAAAATGTGACATACAAACACACAAAACAGCATGTGTAACAACAGTATTTCTAAAATCCTGTTTACTGGCAAATTATGTCATTAGTCAGACCCTTAGATAAAAACAATTATTTTATAAAGCCACTGTAGTGATTACTTTTAAGCCACTTTGGTTAAGATATATAGCTGATCCCGAGGTCAATCTACACTGTTTATATTCATGTAAGTCATGTGTCAGTTTAATCATAAAAAAAAAGGTAAAATTGACAACATTTTCCAGGATATATCCTCTACACCGACTTGTCAGTCTGTCTACTGATTCATGTTATTCCCCTATATCTTGTATTAAAACATGGGCTTTTTTTCAGCAAAAGGTCTATGCTACCAACCGAGCAACCGACCTGGCAAAATGTTACCAATAAATGTTTTAATATGCTCAGCATTACTGATGATTTTCCTTAAGCGTAAAACAAGGAAACAGTGATATTTGTAAGTTGAACTGGTCATCAATCTGTGTTGAGTCGATATATATACACAGTCAGAACACCTTCCAGCAAACATTGTCCTCCCCTAAAATGTTACTACATGTATATACAATAGGCCATCAGCCGATAATTCTCCAGCTGCAGAGACAGACTTATGAATAATTTAAAGTACCACTATCTTTTAACGCTATAAATATCTACCCCATTTGTTTTGAACACAAATTGCAATTGAAGAAATATGTTGTGGCTGAACATGTCCTTGTACACCATTACGACCGTTATGTCTGTTCTTAGGAATGGCTATTATTGAAATACTAAGCATTGTGGAGATGTATGTACCTACCCCACCACTATATCCAGATATCACACATCAACTACACACTTTCCACCCATAGGAAATGTGTAGTAAACATCATTCTACTTCTATCATCTAAGCTAGCAGTGATGTCTCAAATAGCAGGATATACACAGTTTTACTGGACCAATTTTCACAGTTTATATGATATCAAAGATCATACAGTTATGTGGTTTTATCATGTATACCCATTTTGATTTATAAGAAACTTATATCAGCAGGCCAGATGAATTAAATTACTTGGTTTGACTTTTGAGAATTTATATTTTCTAAATTAATAAGAAAACCTTATATCCATCCACAGTAAAAAGCAAAAATAATGAATTTACATTATTAATCTCCAATGTAATATCTAATATTCCTTAATTTAATTACAGATACCTCAATACTGATTTGCCATTATGTTATTAGATTTTACCGGTCTTTCTTCTCATTACATTCAGTTTGGCTACTCTTCTGACAACTCAATACTTTTTCATTCAGATTTTGTATCAAGGTATGGTTACGACCCTAACATAAAGGAATCCTTTAACAAGATATAACAGACCACTAGACCAGTCTACAGCATGCCTTGATCCTCTGATATAACAGACCACTAGACCAGTCTACAGCATGCCTTGATCCTCTCATAGTCATCTCATGAACAAGTACAAGGAACTTTTGTAGAAAGACAGACATCACCATAGTGTTGTGTCCTTAAGGAAAAGACTGTTTTCCCTATTTTTTTATTTTGCCTGGATTTCTTTTTTCCTCTTGTGTGGATGGGGTCTCAAGAAATGTCTGTTAGTGTTTTTAAGAACAGGATTCATGTATTATCAGATGTCAGCGGTAATGGAATAACTTGTTCAAAAGATGACCATATCTGTTGATAAAAGGATCTTTTGGATTGGTGGCTATGCTGTCACATTCAGGGAAGACAATCACATGCAGCATGCATTCAAATTAATTTCAAATGTATTACAAACTTTGTATTGATCAATAACCAGATAGAAACATGAATTCTGAAATTTGGTTTGAGGTTTTGTTGTTAAAGGGATGCTGAACACGAAATCTGAGAAAAACAGAATTCTTTTCTATCCTTACAACCAGAAATGACAAAAGGTTATGGTTGTAGAAAATAATGACAATATACAGTCAGGTTTTTGAGACAATTTGCAAGGACATAATATGTATACAAGGCAACAATACCAAATAAGCACATGCAGGCATGCACATATGCAAGTGAAACACAACAATTTTATATCTAATACATCATAGTAAATCTTACACAAGGATGTTACGAAGGGATTTCATAGTTACAACAAAAAGATTGGCTTGACCTGTTAGTACTTAAGGTAGCACTATAAAGGCTACAGATCTATATGTGGATGAAAAGGAAAGAATGTCTATATGTTTATGTCCATACAGCTTACAGATTTTGTTCTGCACTACAAGGAGAAAGCTAGGACAGGTTGTGAACAGTACACAACATGTGTGCTACATCAACAGCAAAGTTACTGACTAAAGTGACAGCATGTCAAATAACAATTTACGCTGTAAATACCCCTGTCAGCCTTTTAAGAAACATGTAACTTTAGGCTTCAGATAAGTATTTCATTGAATTTCTTCCGAGACATGATAAAAACACTATCTATGTCTTAGGAATAAATTTCATTAAACTTATTTCTCAAACATTCAAATTTTGAATAACTTAAAGGAAAAACTTCACAACAAATAGATTTAACATGGACATGTAAAATGTATGCACAGGTAATTTTATTGAAAATTTGAACATAAAGAGGATAACTAATGTTTACACTTTATACTACAAACCCAAATACAGCTGGTAAATTGTGAAATGTAGTATTTTGAAATTGAACCTAGGAGAATTCTGATGGGAGGATACATAACATGCCAGAACATGAACATTTCAGGTTTAGCTAGACTCAACTTGTTCCAACCTGACGACACATTTGAAATCCCCCAATTCAAAGGTTGGAATAGCTCATTATGAAACTTCAGGGGTGAATGAGTTTATCTCACATGTACTAATACACAGTATGACACTGAATGATGGACAGGAATACATTAAGAAAAGCGGTGTTAAACATGTTCATCATCTGTAACACCCTGACTGGTCAGTGTAGGTTCTCATCAAAGCAGCACTTTTACCAAACCACTCACCAGATTACACTGGCCATTAATATAACATAACAAAAAACAAACTGGCATTTAAAATATTTCAATAAATGTTTGATCTCACACATTTTTTAAAGGAGAAAGTTGAAAAATAACTATCTTGAATACCTGTACCTCTCAAAGTCACTGTTAATTTGTATTCCTTTTGGTCAATATCAAATTTCTATCAGGACTTTTTTAATATGGCCCAAAACAATTCAGTCATACTAAGGTTTGGCAGCAGTTAAATAAGAAACAACCAGAAATTTTAAAGCTGATATAAGACACATTATTAAGATTTGTCCCTTACAGTGTTACACCAAGACCAGTCAGGTTAGCCAGAAAGTACCTACATAGCTTGTTAAAAACCGTCTGTATATGTTCAGATTGACAATAGTCTCATACAGTTTGAGCTGAAAATTGTACAATAGTTATATGGAACAGCTTTAATATATCAAACCTAATAGCAAGACAACAGAGTTTAACCATTCACACACCATGTAAGTACAAACGACACAACCAAGCAGGATTGGGTCTTTTATTTTCTTTCTTTCTATAGATGTAAATGTTAACTGTACTGGTTTCCTATTCTGTCCAACAATTAGTCTAAGCTTGCAGTGGTTAGCATAGTATCTCTAACCATACTGCTGGATAACAAGACATTATGTATATGCCTATTTGCATGCATTCAACCCTGTCCTGCACCAGACATCCCATTACCATTTTAAAAATAACTGATTGTTAGTAATATTTCATCCATTATCCCATATATCATTACACTGACAGCAGCTAAGTGTTTTATTTTATAAAATATGACATATGTGAAAATATAAATACAAAATATTCATGTTTAATGACATGATAGCAAATGCGTACTTGTACTACATAAAGGGGGAGACAACTCACCTTATTTGCTTGTGCATGATGCCTCTCTCGGCCATTGTGATCCTCATTCTTTGGTGGATTGTCTTGAGCATTGATTGATGGCTGATGGAAGGGCAGAAATGGATTAGTGACGGGAAAATTGTTCTGGAATAACTTATATAGATATTCTACAGGTGAGGATTCTCATAATAGAGTGACATCCCATCAGTGTAGACCATGCAAAATAATGCCCCGAGTTACAAATACTTCTGATTGATCAAAAACTTGAATAAGAAGACTTTTTTTTCTGAAATGACTTTTATTGTTCAAACGCATCAATCTCCTTATGACCTTTGAAACATTCTATTCCCTATAATAAATATCTAAAAAGCAGAAACACTAAACCATGCAGTGCTTTTGTTGAATTCACAAAAGAGAGTTCAGCTCCAGTTGTCAAAGGTCATTTGAAGGTAATATTGTATTTACGAAGAAGTCTCAATGAGTGATCCTCTCTTGAGTTCAATGGTAAGTATAAAATGAAGAGGCATGCAATGATTTTTTTCAGTTTCCTGTAAATTAAAAACAAGTCCTTGTGTTTTGTTCACTAAAAAGTCATTTTAAATATGACCTTTAATTTCAAATAACAATAACATTTTGCATAATCTAAATAGAGAGTTACAATACAAATGCTTAGAACTATTTTTAAATTTGTACAATAAGGTATCACTAATTACATGAGATTCAGTATTGCGTACAATTGTTCGACAAAAATCTCAGCACGAACATATTCAATCAAGATGGTTGTGTGAATGCTGTTCAACAACAAGCGTAAGCATGTAGCAAGAAGCTGAGAGGGGAAACTGTTAAAGACGTGTGTGGTCGAGATGGCTGCAAACATGACATGATGATGTTATGACAAGGGCTTGGTTGTTTCAATCTTAGCTAATTAACACCTTGTGAAAATATATTGCTGTCTAACCTTATACATTTACCATCCCAAAAATATAAATATCAGAAAGTACAATAACACTTTAATTTTGATGTATCCAAAACTGGGAATCTGAATATAGTTGCACAATTTATTACATTTATTCACTTTACCTAAATAGCTAAAAATGACAAAATACACCAACATATACAGTTAAGCAAAATATGAAGATTTTATTTTCAAAAAATAAAAAAGTTTAAGGGATCCAAAAAAAGAGGATACCCAAGTATTTTGAGTATTTTCTTCTCTTTTTTTTTGGTGTTAAGCTAAGACTCATGAAAACAACCAGATCCCTTGCATGGCTTGTTCCCTACCTGTCGACCTGTCCAGTCGAAATCCCAGTCGCAGTCATAGCTCATACGTGCCATGAGGTCTGTGAATAGTTTCCTAAGGTAATCGTAGTCTGGAGTCTCAAAGAAATCCAGCCTCCTCACATACCTTAGATATGTTGATAGCTCATCTGAAATAATTTGGTATGCAACCATCTTCATAACATATCCTTCATATGATTAACAAGCTCATATGAACATCACAGTAAAAGCAACATTCTATCTAGAAGTAGAATGAAATTTTAATATTTTTCTGTTTATTAAACAAAATCATAAACAATAGCTGCTTAATTTCATCACTTGAAATCAGAAATACATAGTAAGAGTAAGCTAATCATTCAGTGAAGATCACAATTTGCCGATAGAACTAAAATTGATAAATTTGACAAGCCAGTTTAGGAATACAAACCATTCTAGAGAAACTAAACCTTCTCTGCAAAATGTATTATAAATAAAATTTTCTTATTATCATCTGTTTTTTAGATTATTGCCTTCTAGCCAAAGATAAAAAAAAACAAATTGTACTATCTTATTACATTAAATCTTTTTTTTATTTTTTCATTTTCGAGATTAAAATTTCCCATTCTGAGATTACTAATTAATAGAACAAATTCTGATATCCCATGTGCCTCACTTCTGTTCCACAGTTGGACACAAATAATATAAGCTCCATGATTTTTCCTTGAAACACAGAACATTGAAACACAAAAACACAACCTTCCAAGGCTTCGAATTACCTGGGAAATTTTCACATAACACTTCTATAGGAGTGGCCCTCTTTGTATCACCAATCTTTTGATATCTTTCTTTGAGTGTGTCAGCTTTTAAGCCCTGCCAGGGCAAACTACCTCGGAGAAAATACATGAACATGTGCCCGAGTGCTTCAAGGTCATCCCGTCTACTTTGTTCTGAGAACAGAGAAATGTAAAGGACATTATTTTAAAAACAGGTTAATAATGAAGTTAATAATAATGATTATAATCCTTTCTCTGCAAAAAAGAGGTAAAAAGTGATCTTTCATCAAAGACCACTAGAACTTCAACTGACAATACTTTTAAAATCTGGAAAACCAAAAACTTGAGTTATAGAATCACAAAAATTTAGGGTGAAATACAGCAAAACTGGTTTTCTTTTGTTTAGTGATAATCACATCTGATAATTTCTTGTTCTTTCTACTTTAAGACAAATAAACATAAAGTTTCACACTAATCTAACTTTTTTCTGAACTAATAATAATCTTTAATTAACGTCGTGTACAAATTGTCAACAACAAACATAAGCTATGTAGCGCTTTTATTACGACGCCGCTAAGGGCATAAATGGTGTTTTCGTGGTGGGGGAAAACCACTTTGCCATCGGAGGGATAACAACTGACCCAATTGGACATCACTCTTTTTTTTCTGCCACCGCTGGGGATTCAAACCGAAATTCTTCAGAGAGTGAGTGGTCTTGATTGCACACAGCAGTGTAATGACTGCTCGCGTTAGCAATCACAGCTACCAAAGCACCCATCTAAACAATAACTAAATCTTACCAATATAATAATTTCATCTAGTGTTTGAATATTTGTCAGTAAAATTTGATTTTGTAATTTCTATGAACCTGGAATAAACTTTCTCTCACCTTTTCCTAAATGTGTGTTTATGCTCATGTAGCGGGCAGTGCCTGTGAGGCTCTTGTGCTCCCTGTAGGGGATATGCTTGTGAGTCTCAGGATCAATATATTCCTTTGCTAAACCAAAGTCTATAATGTTTATGATATGCTGTTTTTTTGTTGATTGCCTTCCTATAAGAAAGTTTTCTGGTTTAATGTCCCTGTAGATCAGATGCTTGGAGTGAACATATTCCATTCTTGTAATCTGAAAGAGATTTTAAGTTAATCAATACTGAATAAATATTCTTTACAAAATAAACATCTTCAAATTCCATCTATAGCTAGTCATGTACATGATTTTCTTTTTCGCATGGGCATTATGGAGAAGTTTCCTATTAAATAACCAACAGTTATTTTGAAGCACATAAAACTTTCACAATTTTATTATAACTGCTTCATCTATTGCTCTGGTATACATGTCTGTTTTAACATTATATCTAGCTAAACAAATACAAGTCTATGTTACAGTATAGGGCACATTACTACTGTTTCACCTTAATGTAACAGTTTTATGACATTTTTGCCTGTGAAAATCGGATTCTATCAACTTGATAAAACTGATATCTTTCACACTGTGACAAATATCAAAAGTGATATTATCACAGTGTGAAAATATAACTTTTGGGATTGACCAATCGTAACGGTATCTTCCATTGGCTGTATTCAAAGGTAACAATTTTTTGTTAGATACGGTAGAATAAGTGGTTGTTACAGTAAATTATTGGTGCGCACACCTAAGAATTTACTTAAATATCCAATTAATAACACTTTAACAAGCAATCATACCAGAAAATAATAGAAAAAGTCAAAATTGCACCAATTATCCCATTCAAAATGGCGCTCAACCTTGTTGCCAAACATAACATCATTAGAATATGGCGGTAGTTATTGCGTTTCTGATTCCCGCCTTTTTAAAATGCATTGCATTTTTCATGTTTTATGCTTTACAAATGTAATAAATAGAAAATTTCTGACTGGTTGGATCACACAACCAGAGATGGTGTCAAAGCCTGTTTAAAGTTTTATCGTATTTTAAAAATATGTTTATAAAAATGTAAAGTTGTAAACTGGTCAAAAGTGTAAAAATTATTGAATTTTTTTTTAAATTTTAATTTCACTTCATCAATATATTACTCCATAGGAACTTCTTTGCAAAATAGCATCATCCTGGTACACATGTTCAATGAATGACAAGGTTCTAAGGAACTTGCAGGTAAAACTTAAAAATTTAAAATTTCATTCATTGCATCAATT
>JAULCA010441427.1:3833-17583 GCA_032360845.1 Crassadoma gigantea | reverse complement strand
CATGACACGAACATCCTCGATATCTAGGGGTTACGATCATTTTCGCTCTCTACGTCCCTGGAATATGGCATAGCAAATTGAAGGCACGAAGAAAACTGTTTGATTGGTCTCAGCTAAAAAATACAACCTGACCAATCGCAAGCTTTAAGCCTGTCCTTTGAAGATTACAAAGGAGAGACGCCCGACTTCAAAGCTAGACAATTTTACCGTTACGTGACCGCGAGATTATTTTGATTTACATCAACTCTTCAAGGTGGTGCACAGTAACCTTCAGTTTTCCAGGGGTTTAGAAAACGGAAGTGAGCGTAAACCCTGGATATCGAGGATGTGACACAGTTTGTAAATTACAAAAATCGTGTAAACTTCTCTTTGATTAAATAATTACACAGAAAACTGTTAAACCTGAAAGTTTACCATTCGGAAACTGTTCGGTTCTTTTCGTCACACAATTAAGAGTAATATTATGACGTCAAATTCAAACGTTGGCGGAATTACTGGATGGCTCCCGATTGATGTTGAACGTCTGATGGGAAAGATGACATGAAAAAATGACTGTTGAATATTTTTGAATATTTGTGTTGCTATATTTATTTTTTTCTTTGACGCCAAAAATAGTATCGAAATAGAATTCTTGGGTCCCCGAGACGGATACGAGGCTTAAGGGGGATATGTTTTTAATTCAAGGGTCGTGTGAAACGCATAAGAGCTCCTGACACTGGATACTATATGACGAGTACCTGATCAGGGAAATCCGGGTCGGGGACACTCTTCATTGACATTCCGGTTAAACAAATGTGTTGAAACTGATAATATGGTTGTCGGATTAATTGGATACAATTACCTTTCACTGTAACTTTGATTGTTCTCTTAGCAATCCCTGTGTTCAGTTACTAAAAGGAATGCAGGCCCAATGATTCACAGTTGGAGATTTTGTTAAAGTTGGTCTCGATCTGTAACAATTACTGTTTTGAAAAATACAACTGTGACGTTCCATTTCGTCTTTAGATACGTCAACATGTGTCATTGTCCTGATGATATGACCTAACTTAGCAATGGTACAAAAAAAGTGCAAATTAATACGTGTTCAAATACGTAATGCGTTTCCACAGGAATTTTATCAGTTAAATAAATAAACTCTAAAATGCGTTGTATGACCTTGTTCCTTCAATATGTTGTTTTCCTCGACATTATCCTAAATAAACAAGATTCAAGATTTTTTTCAAGATTTGTCCTTAATATACATAATACTTGATACGCATGTAGCAGTATTGTGCGTTCACACTCGTGTTTTCAAAACCTTCATATGTCTTAACCAGTCCAAGACCCCTTAACGCATTCAATCAGAAGACTCCCCCGAGCACACCGACGCATTCTATTCTATTGAGGTTCCACCATATCACATATACACCAACTCAGTCTTGGATATTTCTCGCCCTCTCAACATATTTCCGGAGTCACTCTTCACCCTGTCTAGGGTCAAGGTTTTACAGGATTCTTGCAATGTCTTTACCAAAAAAAATATCCTTTAGCGGAAGTATAAGTGAGTAAATCCGACATATTTGTTTCCACATAGAAACCAACGTCTTGTAATGATAATAACAAAATTTAAATTCACAATGACAGATATCAAATTAACATTGGATTGTTGGATTTTTTTCTACATAAGTGCCGGTTTCGTTACATAACGCCAACTCCTTCCGCATATTGATGAGCAGGACTATTGCTGCATTCTTCCCACACAGGGCATCGCCATCTTGTTATGATCATGACCCTTAGGTCAAATGACGCAGTCCGCACACGGTAGGTCATTGACAAATGCGAATGGACCGCTAGTACTACCCAACTCGACAAGAAGAAGGTACAACTTCATGTTACAAATTGACAATCCATCATGTATATGCAAACTGAAGTTCACGACAACACCTTATAAATATTATGATAAGCATAGTTCTCAAAAATCGAAAATTATACTCTTTACTTTGCGAAAATTATCATCGACTAAGAAATAATTTATTAAGATCCAAAAGCTACAAAATGTATGTAAAATATTTTCATAGACAATGATTTTCTTGCAATAAACACATATCAGAGGAGTCATTTGAGGAAGTTTTCTTTTAGAATTGGCAGGTCGGCCATTGAGACGTGGTTTTTTGCACGTAATAAGTTTGAGTAACCTCCATTTATAAGTGAAATATATGATTTTTCCACGAAAAATCGACATGCACAATCGTGTGATTTTTTTTGAAGTGGCCGCTCTCCTCCATTATCAGAAAGTAAACACAGTCCGTTAGCTCAAGATGGAGCTGGTTTGCCGAGTAAACAGGTGTAATGTGAACGGGTATATGGACGGGCACCCGATCTAACTTGTGTTGTATACATAAGTTATCAGTCAGGTACTCCATAAATCAACTTCATGTTATATCGGCGTTAAACAAGTACACGAACACACCCTTCGAAATATTGGCCCTTTTGCGTAAGTTTGACACATATTATTAGAAAGCAGAGTCGTCAATTTCTGGTGGGATATCACGGTTTTTTTCCCCATTGGAAACTAAGTTACAGCAGACATGGTCAGTTTTAGCATTTTCATTCATTTGATTACCCAAGTAAATATTGGACAAAACAATATATAAGATGCAAAGCTACTTAGATAAATGTCAACGATAAAACCTTATACGATATATGTTTTTTTTTCTTCTGGAATGGAACAAGTGTCTAAATGAAATCATACACGAATGTATGACATAAACATTTAATTATGAATAATGATATCTAGGATTGGTTTGTGCTTCAACCTACAGGTAGGACGTAAGGATTATACCTGCTGTCCGGACCATTGCATGATCGTAAGAGGCGACTAAATTTGGGGTCTTATCTTTTGTCTTCTTTCTAAACTTCCTTCTTCCTAATGTCTCCCTTGACAATGCCTCACATTGGCCTGAAGTTGAGCGTTCGCCCCTGTGAGGAAGGCTTTGGGTTCTGTACCCTTGTCGAGACATACTCCTGCTTAACGCTCAGCAAATTAGGAGTGGGACGACTGGTTCACCCGTTGTCAGTATAATGTGACCGGGTGGGATGTTACGTGGGTGTCTTCGGCAGTATATTTCAGTGAGGTAGCACTATAAAGTCGGCATCAGTTCCGCGCTATCACAAGGAGACAATAAACGAACATATTGCAGCCTCCCAAAAAACACACGCATACACTACAAGCATGCATCTTGCACACGGGGAGGCCGTCCTTAAATGACCATAGCTGTGAATAGGACATTAAACAATACTAAACATAACTTGAGAAAGCACTCAATGACAATCAAAAATTTTGATTTCATCTTTGTGTTTTTTTAAAGAGAAACAAAGGAAATTATCTAAAATTTGTATCGTATTTTAATGGAGCTGGCAATGCTATTAGAAGTTAACTACATATTAGGTGTAAATATATACGTTTCTGATCGTGTGGGGATTGCGAAATTCGTATAAATCCATATGGTAAACAGTTTTTGTATCACTTTCCTGAAACGATATGCTTAGAAATGTGCATGACGTCACAACTAACGTAACGGTAATTTCAATTTAAAGTAGCTATTTTTGCAGGTAGAAATTAGCTGGTTCATTTCTCACCTTTTGGCATATTCTGAATGTACGCTTTTATATTTTCTAAAGGGGAAAAAAGACTTTTTCATAATCCTCTGAACATATTTACAATATACGCCTAGGTGTGGTTTAAATGTACAATGATACCTAAACTTCACTGAAAAAACAGACTTTGTATATAAATTAAAACGATAAAAGTAACCCAGATTTCAAAATTGGAACAAACCAGTATTTTTCCTCTTGACCCAGTTCCGTTTGTTATCGCGGGTTTATCTCGTACACATGGTTTGTTTTCAAACAGGGCGTATTCCTTTCGTCTAGATGGAGTCTACCTATAGGCCGATTCAATGAGCTTCCGTTCCGAAAGCTTGTCATGGAGATAAAGATTGGTTAGCTTGAGGACCGGACTTCATTACTTTTGTCACAAGCACATGGATCTGTCACAGGCACAGGAGTAATTACTATGGTGTATTTTCGATATGTCGACTTCGACATAGGAGTTAACATAATTATTGGCTTAAACATATGTTATCTTATGTCGAATATTGGATAATGACTTCAAGGCAATAAAAATGATTAAGACTAACATAGCTATGTTAAATATCGACAAACAACGGGGACAGGTTTTATAATCCCTATATGTCAATAATCCGAAAACCTAGGTATTCATTTTTACTGGTATTATTAACATTTGGTATTGTTGTGATACACTATTTAGAGAAAAGAAACAAGAGATCGTTATGTCTGAAAAGCAACGAAAACCGAGGCATTCATTCATAATAATAAACAATACATGTAAAAGCTTTGGGCGGAAGTTCGATCACAATGGAGGCCTTCTTATAAGTATTTAGTATTTACATTGAAAATTATACCTACATCTCGACACACCCGGGCTCAAGTTCAAGTGTAACAAGGTGAACATAATATCAGTATACTGAAAAAAAAGTATTATTATTGTATAAAATAATATAGTGTATACCTTATGGCACTTATAAAAGGTGGTCACTTATGGTTTAATGTGACAAATGAATGGTTAATTAAATAAAATTGTTAATAAAAATAAAATATTTTTTAAAATCATTAGCGTTTATTAGTTTATTACTCCTAAGTTCGGTTTACGTGCCCGGATGTTATAAAATGATTCAGTAACGAAGTAATTCAAGCTTAAGTAAATATACCAGATTTCTTGTATTTCTTTTACAGTATGTAAAGACGTGATCAAAATGACATCATATGGCCATAGGGTCATGTGTGGCCCATATTTAGCCGCCCTTATCCCTCTTAGTAAACAATCTCCACAACCCAACTTTTGAAAAGGGAGATTAGGTTACACTAACACAGTGATCCGGAATCCGGGCTAATCGTTCCGGTCCTTAACTAATGCAAACAATACCGTTGATATTTGTATAAATGGCACAGTAAATGCCCTTGTATAGATGGCACATAGATGAGTAAACATTACCAACACTCCAATCTCTTATCTCTTTTCATTCACAAAAATATTTCTCGTGGGTTTTTCCTCCGGAGGGCTTGCCGACGAATTACACACTCCCACGCGGGTGGCTCAACACTACCACTAAAAACCTTATTAAAAAAAAAGCCCGCGAAAGGAATAACTCATACCTACCTAACAATGAATGACTGACTGGAGGAAAGTTTTAACAGGTGTGACTACCTAGGATCATGCTCGCATTAGATCTTCAGCGTTTTATCGTACCTTTAAAGACTTCTTTCAAACGGTTTGCATGTCGGAAAATAAAATAAACGCCCTATAACATTCCATTTGAAGCAAAAGATGAATCGGCACAGTTGAATGTGTCAGAGTTGGCCAAAGTTCAAATAGAGATGTGGGGTCCATCTATTTGTCTAGTCCTGCTAATTGGCCACCGCCTTTCCAGTCAAAAGTGCGTAGTCTGTTGCTTTTGACGCCTTTCCAGGTCAGACTCATAGCAGGAAATAACAAGCTTATTCTTTAGTCTCGGTTGATGTGTCCATTGATCAAGATAGTACAGGCTGGATTTTGCTTTTGTGTATTTTTTTATCGTAGAGTTCTAGCACGTGTGGCTGGCAAAATATTACTTTGTGGGGGTACAGGAACTGACGTCATCGTCACTATGAGGTCATGACCCCGAGAATTGCAATTATTAAAAATCTGTATGTCGGACATAATGGTGAAGAAAAATGTTACACGATTGTGTCAAAATGCAGCTGCTGGAGCTAAAATTGTATCGATGTCCCGCTTTGTTATCGTCGTCGTCAAAATTAGGTTAAAATAATATGATGACATAAACCAGATTTTACGTTTTCAAACAATAGCTCCTAATCCTATTGACAAGCACCTGCATATATAAAAAATAAAACAATGTTTATACATACCAATATAATTTATTTATGTTTCATAACTGTTTGGATAAATAGCGGAAACTGCGTCAAATTGTTGTGAGATATATTTTTTTATATTAACACCATTCTAATCCACAGGTTGTTCGAATACTTACGACAGATTAGTATATAAAACGTATGTAATTAATTATTTAACGCGTAAAAAGGGTTCTCACTTACGTAAATCGGGTTTTCAGCTAGTGCGCGCGCCTTCCCACGGCCCTTATGTTCGCAAGACCCTGCCCCATATTTTGGATTCAGCTTCATGAAACACTAGTCAGCTTGCCTATTGGGATTTAAACTGAATTATTATATTTTTGCGCATATTTCTTATATCACTGAACTATGCACATTGAAGAGTAGGATTAATATTTTCAATAACACATATAAGACAATATTTGACTTTGAGAGATGAGAAAAAAGGTAAAATATCTACTTTTAGAAACCTAACAAAGAAAAGCCTTCAAAATACGGTGAACTGGAATAATTTCACATTTCTACGCCTGTAAAATTACTGTTGTGTGTTCCTAAATGAATTATGGCAGTTTAGCTGAACTGTACGGGAAATTATATATTAACTTCCTAAAGTTTCTTATCTTTAAAAGAAATGCCTTGCGGTAGCGCCGGGGAAAAAAGTCGGTTTTATAAGGAAATGCCCGCACAAAGCCTGGTAAATGCGGTTAGAATTAAAAATAATAATAAAAAAAAAATTGTCCGATTTCGATCCACTTATACTCTACCCGTCAGGCTCCGGTGTCACGAAGATTCCGGAATTTAGCATCAGAAACTCCTCGTTTATTTTCATCGGAAGGTTTTGCTGAAATAATTAGGGTTTTTTTTTCTCTTAAAAAATCCTTTAGCTGTAGTACATGTAATTTCCTATTAATAAACTAACATGATGTCCAGACATCCAGAAACTAATTGTTCCGAAAAATACCGTATCATGAGTCAACACTCAACCAATTATCAGGACATAGAATTTCCTGTTTCCCTACCATGGCAAGAGTGTGTCGTTGAGGCGCGGGGATTATTATGGTAGATTGAAACAATTCATTTCAATTCAATAAGTTTTAATGCACATTTGTAGTTAAAGTGTAACTTCGTAGCAAATAATTAACACAGAAGCCAGGCCCACACTCCTCAGTTCAAGTGATTGTTTTATATATTTATAAGCACGAGTCAAGTATAAGTTGCATATTGTCAGAAGATAAAATATGTATTAAAGTATTATCATCTAGTTTTAACAATAGTTTTGACAATATTTATGTCCATAAAAGTTTCTTCTGGGGTCTACATGGTTGTACTTGGCCGAGTTCTTAAAGTTGAAGTAGATTGGTTATGTAGTAACTGATATTGTATTTAAAAGTGTTACACAACCGCTCCGTGTCACCGCGGTTCGAACTATGTAATATATTCGTAGGCCGCTTAGCCCTACATGCCGACGGCCTTCACCTTCGTTACACTAGATAGTTACGTGGTATGTGTATTAGTGCCCTCTGTGTATATACGATCACGTGAACTCCGAGTGGTCGGGAAGGTGACTCGCGATCCGTACCTGACCGTCCAGTCTATATATACACCTACGCTGTACATATATACTGCGTAGATCGGTTTACTACTAAAGCTATCTAAAGCTATATACTATCACTGGGTCTTGCTAAAGTTATTCGGCATCATTGGGCTAGCTATTTGGGCCCGCGTATGATCCATCAGATTTTATTAAGCACTGATAGTTTAGATTTATGCATAACATTTATTATTAAATATGCAATACAGTGTAATATAAAAATATAATTACAAATGTATCCAGACAGTTATTAATCGAATCTTTGCTCAATAAATTGTAAGCTTTAGCTGTCTCTGATCCGAAAGTCGTAGTAGACCAAAATAAATCGATATTTTCTTGCTAACAACGTAGTACGCGCAACACGTAGATCAAGCTTCCAGTAACTCCACGTGGCTCCTGAATCTTAATGGTCATACTTCAATTTGTTAGGTTTATCTTGAAAACTGTTTCATACATACACGACAAAATCAGGTATTATATAAATAATGTGTGGTAGTTGAGATAAGACCGTTGAATGTCTTACGAGATAAAAAATATTGAAAGTCGTGTAGTATGTATAGATAGGGCGTGGGAACATGACGTTTTGTTAGCGGTTAACTAGTGCTAATTAGTAGAAAATGTTTTATAGAACAGATACATTGTTCAACTTTGTTTCATTTTCTTTCGCAGGTCATTAAGTATGTATGATGTTCATTTGTTGGAGATATTTAAGAACTATTCGCCTCCCCCACAAACTTATAGATAACCATCTACTGTAAAACCACAGTTGATTTTATATATTATATAATTGAACTTTGTATGCGACACATTCGTAAACATCCTGATCAAATTGGCAAAGTCAGTCAATGGGCTTCTCGGGGAAAACCTCTCCTACCAAACCAACCAGGATGTTTTGAACGATGTGTAATAAAGTTAAACAACTCATAACCGTAAATTCTGAATAACTGTCACATGTTTGAGCCAATTCTGTTAATATCTGTCAATGCTGATTATTTTGTATACTTTGACTCATTACACTATGAACATTTTTGATTTTTTTTTATATACATTTCCTCACTGGTCACAGAGAGGCCTACCAAACATAAGAGATATTGGATCCTGGCCAAATATTCATGACAGGACTATCTACGCAGGTTTAGATCCATCACGATGATTTTTATATTTTTATATAAATTGAAACTAAACCATAATGTTCAGAAAACTATTAAAAAATACTCCCTTGTCTTATGTCAGGTCGGCACCTAAGACTGGTCCTTTCACATTGGATGTGAAACAAAACGTGTACAGTTCAGAATAATGAAAATTAACATCTGATCAAAAATGAGTACAAATTTGTTGCCCGTCAATTTACTAAATTCAATGATAAAGCTGTCAAATTTTGAATCTCTACGATCATATTTAATAACGTTTTGCTTATTTTTTGATCAGATGTAAACTTCAATGTCAGTAAAATGTCATTTGTCATGAATGGTTCTTTAAATTTCATTGTAATCCAAGACAGGTATTCTTTCTTCATGGGACCATCAGGTTATATCCTTTGTCCACGTATTAAAGAAAACAAAGATTCAGAAGTAAATTTTATATATTTTATTCTGGGATTTTTCTTCTTTTCTTTTGTTTCATATAAAAATAAGTTATTTACAAGCTGACTTCAGTTACACACACATTCAAAGGAGAATTGCTTCTTCTCCTGAATAAATAAATTAATACATAAAGCATTCAGATTAGCATTATTCAAACATTCACACAGTGAAGTTTTCAGGGTACCGAAGTCTGTTCCATATGTGAAATAGCCAGCACATACCCAACCTCACACATTCATCCAACTTTCACAAAATTTTCTCTGCATTTCACTCATATCCAGATATTCAACTTGCAAACACTTTCATTTAAACACATTTACATAAAGTCAAGCTTTTCATTCACCAAACCTCTTCACTCAATATTTCCAGTATTCATTCATGCAGAAATATTCACTCAAAAGCACCCATTTTAATGTATGCGCTATTAATTCGTTTGTACAAGTATACACAAATAATTCACACGACACACCAGGCTTCTTAATAAATAAATGAGATTACATATGTACAAATGGCGTATAGATGAATTGTAATACAGGAAATGAGCTTTTATGGGGGGGTAGAGAAGAGAGAACTACATGTATATATGCAAACCTTTTTTAAAAGATTATAAAATAAAATTTACGTTACAATGAAAATACTACTTTTGCTTTTTAAACTTCTAAAATTATAAAAGCAAAAATATGGTCAAAATTGTTATCTAAAAAGTTTTTAGTGATTTTAGTGGGAATACTTTAAAGCTACAATTTTTTTGTGCTAGTACAACCTTTGAGCCCCTTACAAATGGTAAGGATGCCACGTTTTTGAGGTGTTGATATAGAAAGATTAAGGTTCTAGTATTAGTATTATAAAGTGGTGAATTAATCTATATAGCTGGAAATACAGGAAAGGATCTAATTATGACTTTCTACTAGTCATTTCGTTGTTTTGGGAGGATTTATCATAAAAACCACAAAATAAATACATGTGTATATAAAAAAAATCAATAAAAAATGGCAATTACCAATTTCTATCAGCACCGTTGTGTCAAAGTACACCAAAAATAACTAATCTAACCCTACATATGAATTTAGTAATGATATGGCTAGCATTGTAGCTTAATAAATAGAAAATACATGAAATGAGGAAAAAAAAATCAACTTTTTGCATTGAAGTGGCAGTGATTATTGTGTTCAAATTCATGGCTGAATAGGACTCACAATATGTATGCAATAAAAAAAAATTGAGCGTTTTTCTTCTGAACTCTTCTCTCACACTATCACAATAAATAAGTTCCATATTTGCCACCCTTGGAAAGTCTAACAAATATGGTGAAATCACAACTTGTATTTTAGAGTGGTCTTTGGCAAAATGTTCACATCCCTTTCGCTTTCCAGTCACTTGAATGAGCTTGTGGGCACGTGGAGAGGGGGGTTGATCCACTTTCAAATATTTGTATGAAGTTCGTCTCATAATCCACATGATGTAATGACAATGTAATTCATTGCAGCTCCCTGAGTTGTGGAATGGTTTCACAGTTAATATATTGCATTGCTGTGTTGCAGTTTGTTTATAGTTAATAATTTATAAATATGAACACGGTTATTTGAATCAAGGTCCTAGAAGAACGCCTTCATCACATGCTTTCCTGACTGCTCATAGATACAGCATCCACAATTCCTTGACTTCCTGTATGGTTGGGTGCTCGCTTATCAACTGTTGGCTGTACTGTTGAAGCTAGCCATGGATGCGTTAGAATCTCTTCCAATGTTGGTCGGTCTGATGGACGAATTGCTAGGCATTTTTTCACCAAATCTTTCACTTCTGAAAAGACAAAACCAGAGAAAATATTAATTTCAATTCATAAAGATTTTTCATTTCAAGCAAGATTTTCTAAAACATTTCAACTTTTTATTATTCACATTTTTCTTTATTTTTTCGATGTGTTTTTTGTAAAAACTTACCATGAGACACTCGTCCTCTGAAGGAAACTTCGGCCTTCATTATCTGTTCATCCTGCTCAAAAGGGATATCGCCACAGACCAGATCGAACAAGAGAATTCCAAGTGACCAAACAGCTGCAGATCGCCCATGGTACCTGTGGAATTTGATCCATTCTGGAGGACTGTATACTCGTGTACCTGAAGAATATAAAAATTTTGGAATATAAAAACACTGAATTTGAAATAAAGAAGCATTTTTTTTTTTTTATATCATTTGAATAGTATTTTTCATTTATTTATATTTCAATATTCTACTACCATTTAATTTAGTTTTAAACGAAGCGACTAATTGATGTTGCCAGGCCGCCTTACTCTCTTAGGCTACCATTTAATTTTAATGTACTTATGAAGAGTCCGAGGAATGTATAATTTTCCCATAGATAAAATACACCTAGGTCAACCGTCACGCATGACTTCCCATAGGTAATGTAACGACAGAGCACCTGGTTACCAACTGGTTAATTTATCATCGAGTGAATTATGTAAAACCCGCTAAGAAACTTCCTACTAAGTTTTTAAACATCATCGACTATACTACTGTCGAAAAGATATATTTTTGAACAAGTTTATTGAGCAACGGAGCAAGTACGCGACTATGACCTCTGTCTGTTAGGACGTAGCTAGACTAATATCCGCGCCAAGGTATACACACACCGCTGTTGAATGCCTTGCATACCTCGCCTATTCAGGCAGCACAGCTGAATTGGCTTTAGTAAATGATCGTGACCTCGTTTGCTTCCAATCCACGCTACGAGCACTCCGTTGATAGCAACCAGCCAAACGACCCATCCCCTTACCCAAACACGAGTTAAGTCCCACGAAATGACCTGCTTGTGTAAACAAACTGTACCTAACAGGATTTTTACAGGAATGGAATGTCTAACAAGATGAAAACCCCAAAACCTTCTGTTTCACAAGAACTTCATGGCCCCTAACTTCATACACTAGATCCCCTAAGCTGACATAATCATTTCAGGTCACAACGCGAGACGACTGTTACGAGATGCTCCCCCACACTCCCCACCCATATTTGGCAGGCCATTGGCAGCTATAACATAATCTTGTGTAAGCTCAGAATACAGTAGCAGCAAATAGCACACACGTTTTGTAACAATCTATCGCGGTACGCTCTTGTTTTAAATCCAATATAGCAACACATATAATATCCATGACACTCACCATCAAATGCGAGATACACTGTGTCTTTAAGGAAAGCACCTGATCCAAAGTCGATCAATTTAAGTTCACCAGTTTTCAAGTCCACAAGAATGTTTTCATCTTTAATGTCTCGGTGTACAACACCGTTTCTGTGAATGTTGATAAGTGTGTCCACAATTTGTCTGAAGAAATTTTTACTAGTTTCCTCATCCAAAGCACCTTTTTCTGTAATGTAATCAAACAAATCTTGCACGTGTTCTGGCCTTTCCATCACAATGACGAAGTTGGTTTTCATTTCAAACCAGTCCAACATTTTAATTACTCCAGCACAATTGTTCACACGTTTTAATAAACAAATTTCCATCGGCACACTATGTCCATTTAGCTGGCCCCATTCTGTGACTTTCTCTTTGGTTATGACTTTGATTGCAACCTGAAATTAAAGGAAATATAAATACAATCATATAAATGTATATTTTTGTAATATCAAAACTGGCGACAAAATGAATATCTACCAAAATCTTTTAAGTTGATCTTGCTTACTAAGGAGCACGCGCTAATTGACATTTCGCGGTAAATATTGGACCAATTTTATGTAAACTTACGGGTAAATTATCCCTCTTGCGTATTCCACTGTAAACAGTGCCAAATCCTCCACTTCCCAAAAGCTGACCAACTGTGTACACCCTCTGAAATGCATCTTTGTCTTTCACTGTAATGATAAAAACATATGGAACATGTTAAAATACTACAACAACTTCGAGACCGTAAAAATATCAAACCTTCGTAGACAGCAGACCAAATCATTCGTTTCACAAACATATTAAAAGGTGTTTCACTAAGTATTTCCGATGATTTACCTTGCTTATCCTTTTCCATGTTGGTATTATGGTTATAGGAAAACATTCCTAGCTTTCGTGAAAGCATGTTGCTACTGTAAAATCCACATGGAGAATGATTGTATATATTCCGAACACTAAGCCACGTTGTTAGATCGACTGTCTGTCGTGTTTTGATCTTGCATTCAAAGCTACGAGTGTATATAGTATGAACGTTGAACCCCCAGTGCGAGAACTGGGTCGCGATTACTCCGCCAATCGTACCCGCCTCTTGGCTGCGAGCCAGATTTTTTGTTTACATAAACCAAGATTTTATAGTTAACATTATGAATATCACATCATAAAAAGAACAGAAAACCCAAATCTTGCTGCAGTTGAAAGAATTAAAGATTTACATTCGATGCAGACAAGGAACTATTTCTTTTTCGCTGAAGGATATCGTCTGGGCTGAACGCATTGAACTTGGCAGCTCGCCAGCTCTACTCGGCTATAGCTTTTCGCGGTATTCAGTAACTGGCTCAATGACCAATGAAAATCCTTCCCGCGTTCGAGAAAGAACAGGACCCCATAGCAAGAAATTCATACTCGTACCCAAACAAACACCGTGATACCGCGTGGCAACTCGGTGCACGCCTACTCGGATGCGATATG
>JAULCA010441394.1:0-10701 GCA_032360845.1 Crassadoma gigantea | reverse complement strand
CTGTACCGACAGTTCAGACAATAAAAAATGTGAACGAGAAGAAGTTATAAAGTTGTTCATGAGGGATCGGGTCTGTATAACTTTGTATGATGGTGATAGCAAACTTCTTCGTCCAACTAAATGTAAGTTTGCTGGAATTAGACTTATGAGGTAAAATGTGCCGTTCCCTATTTCCAACCCTTACGACGTCATGATCTTGTGTTTTGAAACATCGACCTTGATGCACAGGGACACATGAATCGGCCTAAATACGTAGAGGTCATGTGCATAGGGGCACGGGGTCCTATCGGTACATTTGACACACAGGGATGTGAGAGCTAGCCAGGATACAACAATTTCAAGCGACAACCTGATGCATGAAGTACAGTAAAAAATCCGGAATCTTCACAACGTGCACGATAAGGATGTTATTTCTCATAAAGAAATGTATCTGTAATCATTATTACACATACCACCAAGACCAGTGCATTTGAGACATTAAAGCGTTATCTTTAGATACATTTGTTTAGTATAAGGAAGGGATGGAATAACAGAAAATGGACGAAATGCAATGTGACGTAAAAGCTTGAGCAAGCTCCCGAGTACGTGCAGGAGGACTTTATAATGCATTACCGAAGTATTGTCGCCCAACGCTTTGTCCACGGTTTTTATCGTTTTATATGAAAGAGGAGGATTGGAAATATTGGCCAGTATTAAAGAAACAATAACATCACCACAGAACTCCTAAGGGCAGACAGGGAAACATAGGAAGAGTGTGGAGTGAAGAGAAGGTACCAACAGTCTGAAAAAGAGGGATGATTGTAAAACTGTCTAAGAAAGGGGATTTAACGAAATGTGGGAACTTGAGAGGCATTACACTGATATCAATACCAGCAAAAGTTATGGGAAGGATCACCGACGGCTTACCAGGGATGTAGATCAAGATCTTAGGGAAGAACAGACAGGTTGTAGAGCTGGTAGGGGAACAACAGAAAATATATTTTATATTGCGGAACATATAAGAGCAGGCAGATAATCTGTGGGAGATTATGAGGCACTATAGAATACCAGATAAGTTCATCAGATTAGTTAAGTGCAACTATGATAACAGTGGGCGCCATCAACGGAAGTACAATTACTGAATGGTTTAATATCAAGTCCGGTGTAAAACAGGGATGCAACATGTCTGGATTTCTATTCTATTTGGCAACAAAACTGGACGACCTTGACTATGCAGACAATATCGCATTACTAACCAGTTCTAGAGAACAGATGCAGACCAATGTAGATAGACTGGCCAAACACGCTAAATCAACTGGCCTCAACATAAATGCCTCTAAAACGAAGGTTATGCGCATTAATACGAACAAAAAAAACCAGGTGATAAGAGCTGCCGGAGTGGAGACAGAGGATGTAAAGAACTTCATCTATCTCGGAGGTACAGGCAACAGCAGGTACCAACGAAGACATCAGAAGAAGATTGGGTCACGCACAAACTGCTTACAAGAAATTGAGTCATCTGGAATAACTCACAGAGTGGGCAAAGACAAAGATAAGACATTTTAATTCCAACGTTATCTCGGTATAACTTGACGACAGTGAAACTTGGGACATGGCAAAGGGTGACGAGCAGATCCTGGATACATTCCAACACAAATGCTTCAGGAGAATCCTGAATATCCTTTGGCCACAGAAAGTGCGAAACGGGACAGTGAGTGAAAGAGCTGGAATGGGATTGACCAGTAACACCATAAGGAAAAGGAGATGGAAGTGGATAGGACATGTCCTCCGTATGGATAAGAACAAGCATGCCAGAATAGCATTAACATGGACACTGGAAGGAAAACGTAAGAGAGGAAGACCGAAGGAGACATGAAGAAGAACTGTAGAGAGAGCAAGAGAGATAGAGAGCGGAAAGAGCTAGGCTTAAGATTATGGGCGGACGCAAGCAGAGCAGCAGACGAAAGGACAGTATGGAGAGGACATGTTCATGGCCCTATTCTCCACAGGTAGACAAACCATTAAACCATTCTCATGCTCAATCATAAACTCTGTTCTCAAGCCAAGTTTCTTGTACATGCATCCTCGATATTCAGGGGTTACGCTCACTTTCGCTCTCTACTATCCACGATATCTTGGGGTTATGCTTACTTCCGTTCACTGTACCCCTGGAATATGTCTTAGCAAAATTAAAGGCTCAGAGTGAAACGCCTTGTGGATTAGACGGAATGACAGGCTTTGAAGTCAGGGGTCGCTCCAAACTAGTGATCGGTCATGCTGTTTTACCTGACACCAACCAAATAGCTAGCCACATGCCTTCATTTTTGCTATGACGTATTCCACGGGTGTAGAGAGCGAAAGTGAGCGTAAACCCCTGGATATCGAGGATGCTGTATATGTTACTCACTTAAATCATGAAATGCGGTCAAAAAGTCAAGTGAAAACATTGAAAATAGTATCCAATTTTAAGTTTCCAAAATTCTTCCATAAAATTGACAAACGGATTTTTTTTTAATTTAACATCGTAAAATAAGATATTGGGCTTAAGAACAAAACAGTTTGAGCATGAAAATAGTTTCCTTGACTGCGAAGGCCCCACCTGCTGTTGTCGCCCATGTCTTGGCCAAAAAAGTGGGAAAATCGTTACCTGGACGAGCGATAGATCAGTGTCTAAATAAGCACTAATTCATTGTTATTTACAACACCGATCATATGACGACCGTTCATGATCCATAGAGATTTACATATAAAACGTTTACCCGCTCCACCACAGTTTTACAGACAGTTCCAATAACAGGCAATATTAGCATCTGTTATTGTATTTAAACCCAATTAGTCTGTCCGCTTGAGTATTACACAGTGGTAATATATATTTATCACTCATGTTATAGACATTTTTCACTCAGGTAATATACATTTATCAATCACGTTATATACATTTGTCACTCATGTAATTTAAATTATCACTCAGTATACATTTATCAAGCATGTAATATACATTTATCACACAGGTAATAGGTATTACACATTTTTCATATAGGTCATACGCCTCGGAAAGCGAATACACCTGCCATTACCTAATGCATGTATCATTAATAAATCTGTTGTACCCATTGCAGCATTTGGGATCTTTAACTTTATTTTTACTTCTATCTCACTTTTATATCCTACCTTACTTCTGAATTTAATACTGAGCGTTTGTCCAGGCGAGGAAGGCAATACGTTCTATTACATTTGTACATTTGTACCAAGCCAGAACATACCAAAGTCATCGAAAAACGGTTCAGCGAGTCTCAGCGAGATAGCACTATATTTACATTCTTGATGTTTGTTCTGTACATGAGCTACCAACTGAAAACAACTGCCATTAGACCATGAATTCACTATGAATACAACGATTATCATGCAACCAGTCAGCTGATTTCACACACAATGACCACTTCAAATTACTATGCATAGAACTATTTCTGAAAAAGAGTGATCTCCCCTTCTCCGAGATAAACATTACAAATAACCATGGTGCTAATATTATTTTTCTTTCTAACTTAAAATAAAATAAAGTAAAAACATTTATAACATTATCATATTAACTACTGATTTCGACTCGAATTCAGTTTCCTATGGTCACGAACTTCCAACACACAAACGTCCGGCTGTGTAGTCCCTATGACATCAACATTACACTTCGTCTTTGCTAGCCAAGAATTCGCTTCGTATACATCAGTAGCTGATCTACATATCTTTTGATGAGTGCTAACGAGTTCCACAAGATATGTAGATCAGCTACTGCTTATCATTGCCATATTGTACATGAAAAAAAGCCATTCAATCCCTATATAAAGTCAGCATCAGATCCGAGCTATCTCAAGGAGGCAAATATACCAACATACCATGTCTCCGACTTACACACATGCACGCACACACAACACACATGGAGGCATGTCATCAAATGACCTTAGCTGTTAATAGGACGTTCAACATAATAAAACCAAACTAACACATGTGATATACATATGTACATTAATTGCACATGTAATGTAATCTTATCTAACGCACAGGTAGTATTCATCACAAAGGTACAATACACGTGTATCACAAACACACAATCCACCAGGTATCCATAAAGAGTTCATTTGAATAAATTATTTCTTCAAAAAAGAATTGTGTGAAGTGAGTTTTTTTAAATAAATATTACCATTTACATGTAATAATGGTCTGCCTGAGGAAAGTAGCCATTTAAATGTTGTTTATTGCTTGAATACGAAATTAAGGTAAACTCAGTGACACGTTTAGAACAGAGTGTTAAAGTCAGTCACCGTTACCCAATGGACAAAGTTGTATATATAGAAATAAAAGATAAAACAGAATTTGATATTCAGTCATATAGCTTGGGAATATATATTGTTACAATAACATATCATTGACATTCTGTAACTGATAAAAACTAGATCTGATAAAAGTCTAGAACACATTGCATTTGTTTTGTTTCTAAGCGAATTATGATTGACTTACAAGACAATCACCGCTTAGCATTGTTAATATATAAACATGTATTATCCAAATTGGTTAAGTACGTTTTAAGAGTATCCAGGTTTTTATCCTGGGGACCAACTATTATCACTATTATAAGCTATACAAGCAGGGACCTAAAAATTCGTAACAGCTATATTTGGACTTAAACTGAGGTGTTAAGTTTTGTGGATTTAGTTAAATAAAAAAATTATGATGAACACTCAAAAGTAGGACAAAAAATAGATGTAACAAATTTTCAGGTCCCGCTGGTTATACATAATTAACATATGCATTTAAATGTACATGTAACACGTTTTTGAAGTCACTTTGTGTATCTCGTCAAGCTGGGTTTATCATATGTAAAATATTTATACATATCCACAACAGAACAATAGCGAAATGGAATGAAAACGTCACGACCAACTGCTACTGCGCAGTTAATAAGCCCATTCAATTAAGCATTAGACAGCAGTATTTTGCGTGTAATACTCCTATAACATGGAACAGGACTTCAGGCAAAATGCACAACGTGTGTTAGCTCGTGATTAATATTTTTCTGCAGTCCTGCTCTGTGTTATAGGACCAAAACACGGAACAGAATACTGTTTTATGCTTATATTTACATTTTTCGTATTATTTTTATTTTCATTTCTAAGTTCACAACAATCCAAGTATCTGTTAACGGAACGTTGTCTCGTGACTCTTCCCTTTAAAAATATAGTTTGTAGAAATTTGCACAAAAATATCGATACAATTTCCATAATTTAATCAATTAATATATTTATTTATGATAGTCTGATATAAAAAAAGTGAATATTATTGAATAATTATGGATGTTTTAATTATTTGCTTGCTAGTGCAGATGGGAATAGCTATCCGGTAGTTAGTCGGTCCCGTGGAGATATCAATACGCATGTGTTATGGACTAATAACACGGAACTGGCCTTGGCAGTGTTATATAGTTGCAATGCAGAGTATATGTAAAATATGAATATGTAAATGTAATATAATATGACAAACGTCAATTGTCTCTGCTTCATATAAAATCACATATAATACATTTGAATGACAAGCATTTAGCTTGGTTTTCCTGTTGATTTGACTGATTGCCCTGATTTTTGTAAACTTAATTATGAAAAGCTAATCTTCCTAGTCCTATCCTTCTTCGTATATCTTCATCTGCACTGCCTGTTGAATTAATGGTTGTTCCATAATATACACTCGTATATACCTCTTGAATAATTTTCCTATTTATTTTGAGTTGTTGGTATCTAGTCTCATAACTTCTGTCTTGGCGGAGTTGTTATTCAAACCTGCTGATTTTTAGTAGTTGTTTAGCAAGCTGGTCTTCTGGTGAATCTGTTCTCTGTTGCTTGACAGTAGTGTTATGTCATCCGCATAATCTATGTCTTCTTGTTTAGTTGTTTGGTCCCATCGGATGCCTGTGTTGTTGCTATTAGCTGTTGCTCTCACTATCCAGTCGATAACTAGTAAGAACAAGGATCCTGACATGTTGTAGCCCTGCTTTACCTCCGACTTCACTATGAACCATCTAGTCATACCATTCTCATTTAACACTACACATTCACGGTTGTTGTACATGGCTCTAATCGTTCATATTGATGAGTTTCTGAGGTACATGTATTCCGTAACTCTTCATAATCTTCCTCAAAGTATTTCGATGGACGCTGTCAAATGCTTTTTCATAACCTACAAAACATACAAACAGGTTTGCTTTCCACTCAATTGCCTACTCAAGAATGTTATGTTATGTAGATCTTGTTCCTCGCTCTGCTCTGAATCCAGCTTGTTTACTACTAAGGTTTGTATCCACTTCATTTGCAATCCTTTTAATGAGGACTTTTCACCTTTCCAATTTTCACAATTTGTCAAGTAACCTTTCTTAGCAAGTTTTATGATAAGTCCCCTTTTTCAAATCTTGTGGGATTTCCTCAACAACCCAAGTCTCTCCAATTAGCTTGTGCATCTCTTTAACATATGATTTAATGTCTGCTTTTAGAATTTCGGTTGTGATGTTATCAATACATGGGGCTTTACCTGACTTTATCTCTCTTACAGTTAGATTGCTCTCTTCTATAGTAGGTGAACATGTATCAATATCTCATTCCTCAATACTATCTGTGAGCAGGTTCTGTTGGATCAGGCCAGTTTAATTTTTCGTCAAAATGTTCCTTCCTTCTCTTATTCACATCACTGTCCTTTGTTCCCTTCCTTGCTCTTTATCATCCCTGCGCTCTTTACTATTTCGTTACATAATTGTAATGTAATGTCATGCACACTTTTTCCTGTTTCCCTGATTTGCTGCCGTCTCTGCCTCTGTATCAAACCATTGCCGCAAATCTCTCCCTATGATCCTTTAACATCTTTATCTTTCTCGCTGTATAACCCAGCCTGTCTCTCTTTCACTCTTTCTGATTTTGTATTATCTATTCTGTTTTTAGTGATCGTTCCGTTAACCCCTTCTTACTTTCTTCAACACTCCATTTCCGATTTTTCCTTCTACGATACCCAAGTACAGCTAATGAGGTTTCGTTGTATGCTGTCTTGAAATTATTCCATCTGTTTTTCTATATCTGTGTCATCATTTGTCTGCTCACTCAGAATGCTGAATCTTTCTAAGCACTCGTGAACGATATCGAAATATTAGCAAAACTCGTGAAATATATTTGTTATTAGTGAAGACACCATAAACATTGTTGATGCAATTGCTAGATTGTTGATGGCACAGCAAAAGACAAATCTTTCTCCATTCCTGTCACCTTGAAGCCCAAACAACATCATAATTCCGTCTGCAAGCTTTCATCGCGCTAACATCTCCGCCGACTATGAAGTGGTTCTCTGGAGTGTGTCTGGTTGCTTTACCATCCGTACTGAAGATATCTGTTGACTTGTTCATAGTTTCCTGATTGATTGATTGATTGATTGATGGGTTTTTACCGCCTACATGAGTCCACTTTTGCAGGTTTCGTCTCACTGACTTAGTTTCCGTAATCCGCTTCTTTTTATAGTGTCGGGTGATTAGCCCTACGCCCAACCTACTACTGTAAACGTACATATTTTTTGCGCACGTAAATTTTAGCGCATTTCCAAATTTTAACTGATTAGCGCAATAATGAAATGGCACATAGTCATTATCTACTTTAGAATTAGTAAATAGAAAGAGTAATTAGCGCATTCATAATTTAGCGCAATGCTTCCAGCGCGAAAAGCGCTAAAAAAGATTACCGCTAAAATATGTACGTTTACAGTATGTACCTACATGGTCGTATTTTCTGTCAGGGTTTGCTCTCCCTTAGACGATTGCTTTAACACTGCTACCGAACTCTATCTGCCCGGATTTTCTGTTGTCGGTCTTCTTACTTAGCCTTAGCCTTTCCCAAGGCACCCACAAGGCCATGAGTCCCATAGCTGAGAGTCACATACCAAATCAGAATTACATGAACTGTATTTTTATTAACTTTTTTATTCAGTTAATAAAGCTGACAATTACAACAACTCAAAACCATGAAACCAAAACGTAATGCAAATGAACTACTAAAATAACAAAAATAGTATTATCATATGTTCAAAAATACGACAAAATAGTATATATCTCTTAAATAAATCACGGTTTTACAATGTATCCTTAATACAAAGTATTGTAGGTCTCTAAGATAAAACATAGTACATACCACAGAGAATGTATTGTGTGTTTCTAATTCAGAGACTACACAGAATAATGGACTGCTTATTAATTGTGTTGTTATTTGAAACTTTGTACAATTCAGAATTAATCGAGATATTCCGCAAAAGAGCAACATCAATTTAAGTTTGGTTCAGATGCAATGCATATCTAAAGCCACTGTGACCTTGACCTTTGACTAAGTAGCCCAACAATGAACTACCTTCCCTTCCCACGGAGGTTTATTCACATTAATGCTTTACAAATGATTAACTGTTCTTAATTAAGTTATCACCAAAACATCAT
This sequence comes from Crassadoma gigantea, assembly GCA_032360845.1. Taxonomy (NCBI): domain Eukaryota; kingdom Metazoa; phylum Mollusca; class Bivalvia; order Pectinida; family Pectinidae; genus Crassadoma; species Crassadoma gigantea. The sequence goes on along the minus strand of JAULCA010441394.1, from coordinate 2,222 downwards.
TGCTACGGAAGGATAAGGCGTTTGAGAGAGCGGAGTGAGGCATTCAAATTAAAAGATATGTTCACAATCCGACGTCAACTACAGTTACCGTATCATCATCATTGACTCCTTCAGCGGGGTATTAAGACGAGTACCGTGTGGGAAATACCACCAGAAGATTGCCGATATCTGGTCCACTCCCGTGTCTGACTGATGGCGGCCGTTTAAGTTAGCACCTGAACACTGTCTGAACCACCAGCCGCTATCGTGTGTATTGGCACAGTTAGTAACATGCCCGGGATCTTCGTCGTTGTCTCTGTCGAACGTCGTAAAGGGTTGGCCATCACTTTGGCTCATGGCGTCATCTTACGCAGAGAAAAACAATACATATTAAAAAACTACAACTTTTATTTATTTCATAAGAATTATGACACAAGTTAATTCAACTTATCTTAATAACATCATACTTATTAAATCAACCTTGTTAGGCCGGATGTTAATTTGGGAGGAAAGATTAGTACCCGGGGGAAAACCCACGTGGTCAGGCAGTTGACCCCATATATTTTCACGACCGATCAGGGAATCGAACCCCGGCCGCCTTGGTAAAAGTCAGGTGCGATATCCACTGCACCACCATACAACCCATATTAAAACCATCTATGTACCATCGTGTCTGATTGGATAATATTGATCACATGACTGCGAAATAGTTCTACTCTCACGCAATTGCGTTTCCCTGAGTCGTTTCCCATATTGGAAACATCACTAAAATGAGCAAGAGGAACCATCCTCGAGGACACAGTTACTGAAGCAGACGACAACAATGGCGCGAAAATCAGATCGTATTCATGGTTGGTTAATGTCTAATTTGATAAAATGAAGTAGTGTACTTCAGTTGAAAAAGCCTGAGTAAAACGGGCTGCTAATGTTCTGTGTGGATTTTTTTCGTGGAGCAAGACCGGGATTCGAACTGTTGACTTCAGATTGTTATTATATCGCTCTAATCCATTAAGCTTACCTGGTTTACAGAAGTATCCGACCGAACTGTGCTACAGTTATATCCAAACGATAGTTGAGGTAATTTAACTACATATATGATAAAACCACAGAGCAGTTGGACTGGGATCCTTAAGGGAAATATGTTAAGGGGAGGTAACTTCATATATGAAAACCACACAGCAGTGGGACTCGGATCCTTAAGGGAAGATATGTTAAGGGGAGGTAACTTGATATATGATAAAACCACAGAGCAGTGGGACTAGGATCCTTAAGGGAAGATATGTTAAGGGGAGGTAACTTCATATATGAAAAACCAGAGTGCAGTGGGACTGGAATCCTTAAGGGAAGATATGTTAAGGGGAGGTTACTTCATATATGATAAAACCACAGAGCAGGGGACTAGGATCTTTTAGGGAAGATATGTTAAGGGGAGGTAATTTCGTATATGATAAAACCACAGAGCGGTGAAACTGGGATCTTTAAGGGAAGATATGTTAAGGGGAGGTAACTTCATATATGAAAAACCACATAGTAGTGGGACTGGGATCCTTAAGGGAAGAGATGTGGTTACGAGTTAACCTCTTGGTTTCAAAACTAAACAACGAATGAAAAAAATACTTACTGGAAACGTTTCCAGAGAAGCCCTCAACAGCAAGTCTGTACTTGTTATCTTTGTGGGCCACTTGGAACATGGAGTACTCGGCATATCCTCTTGTCCCGTCCCAGGCCTCTAGTTCTATACGGAGGACTCTCAGAGTGTTTGTCAGGAGGTGGAGATTGTCATTGCCTTTGATGGGAGTAAATGGAAGAAAGTAAACATACAAGAAATCTTTACGTGTACTGTACAAAGATTTACAAGGATATAAGTATTTGTATTATACTCAAATATTGCCATTTGAAATGGTTTCAAGAGTTCGACTACAAGTAACACCAAACCCTTCCCTGACCCCACAACCCCCTAACAAACAAACAAACAAACAAACATACCATCCCATCCCCGACCCCACAACCTTCTAACCAACAGGCAAATAAAAAATCACCCATCCCATCCCCGACCCCACAACCCGCTAACAAACAAACACCCATCCTATCCCCTACCCATCAACCACTTCACGATCAGGCAAATAAAAAACACCCATCCCATCCCCGACCTCACAACCTTCTAACAAACAAACAAACAAACAAACACCCATCCGATCCCCTACCTCTCAACCACTTCACGATCAGCCAAATAAAAAAACACC
>JAULCA010441317.1:0-10704 GCA_032360845.1 Crassadoma gigantea | reverse complement strand
AAATCTGTCCAGGATAGGGGTTGGGGATGTTAGACCTCCAGGACAACAGGGGTCAGGACAAACTGAAATATATGCAGGATATGGGTTGGGAACATTCAACCTCCAGGCCAACATTTTGTGTAAGGAAAGGTTAGGACAAACTGAATCATACCCCGGATAGGGGTTGGGGACGTTAACCCTCCAGGACAACAGTTTGTGTTGAGAAGAGTTGGGACAAACTATAACATACCCAGGATAGGGGTTGGGGACGTTAAACCTCCAGGACAACAGTTTGTGTGGATGCCATTCAAACTCCTCATGAGTTAGCTGGCCATACATCTTCATCTCTGCAGCCTTCATCTGGTCAGTCTTGTCTCTCTAGTAGCAAAAGCAGAAAGTTGTCAATATTGTTTTTATTATATTTAAGTATTGGATGACAAAATAAAGCAATTTAAATAGTCCTTGTCAATACAATACATTTCCTGAATTGGTAGGAAATTTGGCATTATTATCAGCTTTCATTGAATACAGACTTTTGATGTTTGACCTTTAATTTTGACCTTGGTCTTGACCTTAACAAAATTAATAGTTCACTGACCCCTTCATCGCTCGGAACATCCACCGTGTCAGTGCTATCATCGTACTTGGCAGTTGTGAAACGTGAGGCCATCATTCCGGGGAGAGGTTTATACAGCTTTGAAGCACGGATGAACTCTTCCTTCTCCCGACCTCGTTCCCACTCAGTCATGTGACCACTGGTCACCTCCTCGTACGCATCTATACAAACAAGTCCAGCAAACCTTGAGTAATGAATATTTCCAATTTTCATAAACATAAATTTTAACTATGGTAAAATATTGCATATTAGAATGCATGCAATATTAGTTATGAAAAAGATTTACAAATCAAACATTACTGGCCATGTTAACTTTTACAAATAAGCATGACTTTTTTTATAATTGAAGATTCTAAATTCTAAAATAGCAGATCTTGCTTAAATAAATATAAAATATTACAACTTGTGCATTTTACTGTTTTATAGACCATTTCCAGAAATAAATGAAGGTCAACTATCTAGTGAAATGACTATTGTTTGTATTAATAAGACACACATGCTGTCATTATACTTCACCATATAACAGAAGCAACAGCTAGAATATCTTTTTCTGCAATGTATGACAGAACTTAATTAAGGGTTAAATTTCTGACATCTTACTTGTACATTATTCAGATGTAATCATATCATCTTTTTCACAGATTTTATCTATTCATTAGAATCATATCTGAACATTTTCTTTAACTATTGATTAATGTAAGGTAATTTGACATCACATACCTGGTTTTCCTAGTTTTTTCAGAGCAAGATACTTGTCATAGCGTTCCTGTTTAGCTAGATCTCTGGCAAAAGGCTTAAAACCAATATTGCTCCCTTGAAACAATGGCTGTTGTAAACTTGCTGGGTTCTTAAGTGAACCTTCTGCTGATCCGGCCTCATTCTGACTTGACCTTACAGGGTCATTTTGTGAACTTTTTTGTGGGCCTGTATGGCTTATGAAACTGGTCGAATCAGTCGTATTGGTGACCCCTTGATTAGGGGGTGCAACATCTGAAGAGGAGGAGGTCGTCTCTCGATCAGGACACTGAGTGGTTGACTTCATGGCATCCATCTTAGCTTTATCCTTTGTGGAAATCAGGTCAAACACTGAACCTGTTAAATGATGTATTACAACATGGCTACACTTAAGTGTAATAACACTGTCAAAGATTATATGTAACATGTAAAACAGACATTGTAATGTCACAAGTAACATTCAGTTAAATTCACAATCCGAAACAAAATGGTGGCATTTTTCTTAATTTGGTGAATGTTTCTGAATCTCACTAATTACAAAACTGACATGTAGTTATACCGTGCAGTTACAATGTGTATATTTAACCAGTATAATACTTACATTTGTGACTATATATGCTTCAAGTGTGAAAAGTAAACAATTATGGGTATTTACCTGTGTAAACATTCACAATATATTTTAGATAGCTGAAAAGGAATAGTTCACAAAATACAGGTAATATACAGCAAGCAGCTAAGCAAGGAGCAATATGTAAATACTGCATGCCAGGACTTTTCCCCTCTGTAAATTAATCGTAACAACAAACAATAGTAATCAATATACAAATGTAGTAAATATAGTTATCAAATTTGAAAGGTGAAGTTAACACTGGGGGAGTATGGATTTTACTGGCGATAGGTTAAAGTTTGACTCGGCAATATACTGTTGGTATAAAGTACTCACTAAAATACACCACAGGACACCTACAAATTAGTGGTTAGATATACAACAATTCATGATTTTCCTCCTCAACTCCTGAACTAACCTGTAAGTGGTGACTCGCCAAGCGTCAGTGCCCTGGTCACAGCATCCATCTTAGGTTTCTGACAGTCACTTTGTCGCTCTGAACCTGGAGGTGCCTGACTAAGGTGTTCATTGACAGACTGTGGTGTCTGTTGGAACTTATGTATCGGTCGGAAGTCTTTCGGAATGTTGGGAGGACCGAAACCTCTCTTGGTCTTCAACTTTTTAGTGGACAGTGTGAAACCTTCTAAAACCTTCCCAAGGTAACCCACTGGGGTTGTCTGTTTACCTGGACGAAAGATTGAATAAAGTGACCTCATATTTTACAATCCTATACTTTATTCACATTTCTATTACCTTATGATACATTTACATGATCAAACAGGGGTTAAATGTACACTACCCTGTATTAAAAATCAAACATCAAATGAAGTCTATAATCAATTTTACAGTGACATTATCAATGCAATCGCCTGTCAAAATGTTATTAGGTGAACTGTCAATTAGATGTTTTTAGAGCCAATTACTCTAATAAATAACTTGATCTCCTTCCAGTCATTCTTATCAAAGAAATCAGTTACCTCCCTTGCTTCTTCCTGGTGCAGTCCAGCCAAACAGTTCTTCATTGCCTTCATCTATCTCCATGGTGATGTCATAGTTTGATAAATGATCGGTGGCATAGATGTCCTCATCATCATCCTCTAGAGCACCCACTCCAAAGGCCTATAAAATTTTCAAAAATGCTGTAAATCGTAAAAAGGCAAATTTAGGGAAACTATTCTGGCATGTTAAACTGATCCACATATACAATATAGATGTCAGACCTTGATGCCATTTCACTTACTGCCTGCTTAACAGCCATCTTTGAATACGCTTTTTTCTTAAAACTCTTTAAAATTCATGATATCATCAAACTCTTTTAAAATGCCAAATTTTTGCAGGTTTCTATCCCTTCATTGAGATCAACATGAGGTAGACGTCCTTTGGACTTGCAGGTGTCTATCCCTACATTCAGGTCAACATAAGGTAGACATCCTATGAACGACATACTTTGTTTGGGGATTTGGAGTAATTGTGACATCATTGTAACAATAGTTGATATAAATACACTGTGTGATAAAGCAGTTGATGTTATGTTTAAACTAAATACTGTAGAATCTCTTCAAGCATCCACCTCAATCTAGGCAGCATATCATATCGGAACGTGTAACATATCCACTAATTTGTACTAATACTAACAAAATAAATGTACACTCCAGAATACAGGATAACTTACATGTCCTCTCATGCCACCAGTCTTTGTGGTTCTTGGTGGCACACTAAGATTAATATGGGTAGAGGGCAAGGCCACCTTGGGGTCAAGGCCACTGTAACCAAGGCCATGTTCATTGTCCTTAGCAACAAAGGAAATGGGTGTGGTGTCCTTTGGGGCAAATGTTACATCTTCCAGGAATTCATTTTCACTTTCTTCAGAGCCCTGCAAATATGGAAATATGAATCTTGGTAAATTTGAAGGCTTCAGACATTACATAAACAGATAACATGTTCAGTATTAAATGTGTGCAAAGGTAAGTCCTTAAAACTTGCATCTCTATTTTGAATCAGGTGATAAAAATCAAAAATGTATAAAATGTTTAATAGTTGAAAAGATTTGTAAGATTAGGATTTTATATGCATTTTTTTGCTAGTCAAGAGAGAAAAAATATTTTAATGTGATGTAGAATAATTCAAATTTTTTATTCTAGTATTTAAAATTTAATACACATCAAAAAGTCTAAATTTTAATTAGAATGAAAAGTTAATACCGGTACATAAACAATCTGACAGGTAAACTGAAAATAAAAGCTAAAGTAATCCCAGAAGTTTCCAAATATTCAGGAAATATGTGGAATATTTACAACTGATGTCAAGTTTCAGTTTTTTCTATTGAGTCCGGTAATATATAGCCAGAGGATTACATGTTTATGTCATACTTTGTATGCTAGAAACCAGAAATACTGTTTGTGTAGCTGAGGGACAGGCTTGCAATATTGTAAATAAAAACTGATTGTTGAAAAAGTGTTTATCCAAACTTACACTGTCCTGACTAGCAGATGCTCCAGGAGGAGCAGCACAGCCATATGACTTTTTAGCAATCCCTGTGTGAAGTAAAGCAGAATCATCAACATAATGTACTGTACTCATTAACTCTGAACATTTTTGTTTGAGTATATACTGCAACTGTGTTAAAACAAGTTTTTTATATTGCATTTTAAGCAATGAAATATAACCTTTCAAGACAAAAATGAAATTTATATTTTCAAAATGCCAAAAGGGTTCAAAGTACATTTCAGAAGATAACATTGCCATTCATCATATGAAGTCTTACTAAACACATGTTTGGAGCGAACTCTCCGTTTTTTCTGTCTTCGTTCACGAGGGCCTAATCCTTGACCTTCCTTCCATCCAAGTTTTCTCAAAAGTCGAATACCAATAGTCAACCTACAAAAGATAAAAGCAACAGAAAGTGAGTTAGATTCACCAAACTTTAAACTGCACATTCATGGTTCCTAATGTTGCAGTAAAAATGCCCTTTACCATACAGCTTACTGTAGTTCAGTCACTGTCAAGCACAAAGTAAACTAAAGCTCTGCAGCCACTAACAAAGAATTTGTCTCATACAGTTAAATACTTTAACACACAGCTAACCTAGACTGGTAGTAGAGTGGTGTTACACTAAAATTGGTCTTACTTTTCTGGTGTTATAAGGTCAGTAAGGGCAGGTTCTCCACTGAACAGTGTCCCAGATGTCATCACATTAACCTCATCTAGCTGTCGTTTTCTCCTCTCATGTGATCCGAATTTCCCTGCAGTCACCAGCTTTCGTGGGGCTATACCATATTCCCCAAAATCCTGGAACGAAAATCATCACTACATGTATTACAATGAAAACAAGCATTAAACAAACAAAGCTACTTTTTTTGTAAGTTTTATCAAAGCTGCCAGTATTTATTCTATTGGAGATGTTTATATGAATGTATAGATGGGGCGGTGGTAAATGCTAATACAATTAAAGGGTTTGGTCTTACTAAAAAAAAATATCGTTGGCCCCATATGTCCATTTTTGTAAGAGTCCTTCGTAAAATATATGACTTCTTTTATGTATTGAGATTTTTAATTAATTAAATCACTTTTGAGTGCTCAAAAAGTTACGATATAATGTGATACCAAAAATGCAAGTTGTTTGGCCTCATGACAAATAATAAAAATATATAAAGCTAAATCTGGCCTTCCACCAAGGTGCCACATGTACCTCTTCATCCATGAAGTCCTCTGGCCTTTGAGCATGGTCCTCGTCCTCAGGATTCTTGTTTCGGAAGGAGACAAATGTTGAGGGTCTGAAACCTGGACAGAACAACATCAAGTTGATTATACCCTGGACCATGCTAGTTTGAGTTAGGCTATGATAGGTATACAAAATATATCAGCTATTTTAATAGTAAATGACACCAAGTGACTGATTATCCCACTGATTATACCACTATGCATATCTTTGTTTGCATGAATTTAAAGGTGACTTCAACATCCTTTCATTTTGACTAAGAAAGGCTAACATGAACAACATTTTATTGCGAAATTGTTGTCTGTCTGAAAGTGCACGTGGTTAAAATTATGATATCCTAACAACTTACCCTCCTTGGAACCCACAGAGTTGAAGTGTCCGGCAGAGAACCCTCCTGTAAAGGCTCCATGGAACCTAGGACGCCCTCTGCTGTCCTTGGCTGCCTGTTCCTGGGCAAACACAAGCTTCTTTCTAGACTCATCTGAGAAAGAAAAAACTTGAAATCAAAATTTTGAAAATGCTGAACAAAACAGTTCAGATTAAATTGAAATCTTACTTAGGTACTTAAAGCTATATGTTTGTTCTGACAGCATTAGATAAATTAGATTATGTATCACTGACAGCCACAAAGGGACCTGGGCACAATCATTTCCTCAAATATTTTAAGGATGACATATATTCTCAGATCGGTAACAGCTATTAAATTGCTTGTTACTGACTCCGATAACTGAAATTTTCCCTTGATCTCCATCAGCATTGCAAATAATACACTTGTAATATGAGTCTTGGTTAAACTCCTAAGAGAAACACATGGAGAAATGGGTGTTCAGATGTTTCAGCATCCAGCTCTTTTGGTACTGGGATAAAATGTTTTGGTACTTCCCAAAAAGGTATTTCTTTATTTTGAGGAAATGTTCTGGCACTTGGTTTCAATACTTGATTTTAGGGCTGAGTAAATGACTATTTGATGGGTTAAAGTACCATAATTTTAAAATCTATCAATATTTTACAGTGTATAAAATATATCCTCATCCCAATGTGGCTCTAGTGAAGGTTTTGCAGGCATGCCAACATTGACAAACTAAGATTTTGCTACTGCAGTTTACGTCATAATGTTAGATGAAGGGGAGGGAACTCAAACTCAGTTTGGATTAGATGCATGTCTTATTTCTTATAAAACAAATCAGGGTCTTGGAGAGAGGGACTTTGCATTGTGTAAACTATATGTGCGCAGACCCCCCTCCTATCATTTTTTTCATGTTTGAGAAAATTTAGGATTTCAAAATATAGGATGTATGATGTGCAATGTACACGATCCCTCACTCCAGAAAAAAACCTAGGACCTAGTATCTTCTTCCTCTACTCTTTTTTCCATTTAAGTGCTTTATTCTCGGTATAATATTATCGGACTTGCATTTTGGGGCCTGTTTGTTTTTGCAGAACAACCGGTTTGACTGTTTATAAATGTAATATACACAATTTAGTGGTTTTCCTCCGCCTGTGTAGTACAGTGTACTACTAGTTTACTTCTTTATGTCAGAGAAAACCACTAACTTGCGTATAATACGCAAACTAGCCTATTATACACCAATTGGGGTATGGTTTTGTTACTAAAAATAGGCAGAATCACTTTAATCTTAACCTTTTCAAATTGTTTGTCCAAGTCGCATTTATTTAGTCATGAAACATCATACAACTGCAAAAATAAAATTTATTTGCATGTGGAAAAATAGCCCGAGTTCCCTCTGGCCCTGACACCAGACTTAGACATTTTGACAGATAGATGTCTGGTGTGGGCCCACATCTATCTGTCAAAATGTCTTAGTCTGGTATCTGGGCCAGAGGAAACTCGGGCTAGTGGAAAAAGTACCAAAAATAGATGCAATACTTTCGGTAAAGTTACATCAAATTTCTATGTAGCCAACGCGTTCAGTAAACATCCTTAGCAAAATAGTATTTACCTTGTTGTGAAATAATGCGATTTTCAATAATCTAGTAACTGTTAAAGTGATTTGAGTTATTTTTAGTAACAAATATATACTCCAACTAGCGTATACAATGCGAGTTTGCGTATTATACGCAAGTTATGGTTTTCCCTAACCTGTATCTAAGCCCGAAATTGTAAGAGGAATATATATTCAGAGCGTATACTCACAGGCCTATTGTTAATAAAAACTTTATGGAAGTACTGACACATCTAAAAACAAGTACTTAAACATCGCAGAACCGAAACGACCGGAGTGCCGAAACGTCTGTACCCCGTTTACTGTACGATAAAAGGCACATACAAATATCGATTTCCTGATTAGATGTAACATTAAATAGCAAAAAGAAATATGCAGTCTCGTTTCAAATTTACTTAATTGCAATTTTCTCCAGTTTACTTTCACTGACCTTCGTTGATTTGTTCTAAAGCATTTCCCAAAGAGACAAACGAATCTTCTTCATCCGAATCCATGGAGGCGGCCATTAAATTAATGTCCGCAGAAACGATGTATTAATAAATAAATAAAAATATTATATGTAACATTAATGACGAGCAGAACATTTGATAAAAATAGAACATCATAATGTATAAATATATTTTTTTTAAAGAAAATATTTTAATTTAATCCAATGAAATATACAAATATGCGCAGCTCTGAAACCCACAATACGGAAAAGGTTATTGCGCATGCGGAAAGAATGACTTGGGTATCACCCAAAGTTGGAATACCTGCAATTTATTTTGACATTTCACGAACATCTGTGCTTGTCTTTTTGACGATGATACTTCTTTTCATACCACAGAGATGATGAAGAAGATTACTTTTAAGGGAATGAGGCAATCGTTTCAACGCCGGCAGCGAAATCAAGGTGTAAAGGAAGAGAGTACGGATGGTGAGAACAGCGGTGATAAACATGGTGACTCACAAACTCTGTCACAACAAAACTATGCAGACACAGAACATACAACGACGGAAAGTAGAAAAAAAGAGAAGTTTGGTATTCTTAAAAGCTTCAAGAGGAGGCTTACGACTAATCTGAGGAAAAAGAGTGATGAAGGCGACAATGGTCGTAACATAATAGAGGACTTGGAATGTGGACATTACATGTCTGCGGGGGTGAAGGGTGAAGGAAATAGAGGGGGTAAGGTGAAGAGCAAGAGGAAACCAGCTCTGTGTGACATACCCTCCAAGTCAAACTCTTCCTCACACAGTTATGACAGCCTCGACCTAAACATACTGCCCAACAATCTACAGAAACTGACTGATCTTCAATCAAATACCGATTCCAATGAATTGTGTTCCAAAAAGGAGAAAGCCAGCTGTCGCTCTAAAGATATTATGAAATTTCATACAACAGAAAGAACAAAAAGTGGTAGAAATAGCCAAAAAGATTGTGTTCATGTTCTACAGTTGGATTTAATGTCTAAAAATAACTATGATGTCAATTCAATCAGTAGAAACAGCTGTCTCAATGTAAGTGCGTTAGTGTCGTATCAGGACCCAAGACTGATGGCAGATCTTTCAAATTGTCAATCTCACGATTCTATTGAATCAGACTTGCTAGACATGGATGAACCTCCGAAAGTTTGGAGTTTAACGCAAGAGTTGTTTAGGCTTTCAAAGTTTGGTTGGTATTGGGGGCCTATAACACGTGTGGAGGCGGAAGATAAATTAGCAAATCAACCAGATGGTGCTTTCCTTGTTCGTGATAGTTCAGATGAACGGTACTTGTTGAGTCTAAGCTTCAGATCCTATGGACGGACTTGGCATACACGTATTGAGCATTGTAATGGAATGTTCAGTTTCTATGCTCAACCAGACACTGAGGGTTATCCTTCTATTGTTGATCTTATTGAGCACTCCATGAACGACTCCCAGACTGGGATATTTTGTTATTCCCGATCAAGATCCCCTAGGGCTCCGTCATTCCCTGTGAGACTCACAAAACCAATGTCCAGGTTTACCCAAGTGCGATCATTACAGTATCTGTGTAGATTTGTTATCAGACAGTACACTCGCTATGATCATATCCAACATCTTCCTCTACCAAGCAGAATAAAAGGCTGGATTGAGGAGAACCAGTACTAACTGCAGCAATCATTAACTTTATCGAGTGCTCTCATGGTTCAACAATTTTCTAATATGGCATTATTTGGCACATATACTATTTTCAACATCTATATTCCTGTAATTTGTGGAATGAACAAAGTTCAGTTTATAGGCTATATATATTTATTTTCTACCAAACCAAATGATGCAGATCGCAGACTTGCACAGTACAGCTGATTTTCTTATAATTATTTCTAAATAAAAAAGATACTGTCCATCTGTTAAATCTTTCTGATTCTGCTCTCCTGTCTTACGTACCTCTGTTTTTTAGGTGGTTGAGCATATGTACCTCAGCATCTTCTGATAGCTGGTTTTCTACTTATGATTTTTCTTTTTTCATTTTCCTATTATATTTTAGGCTTGTTCATCAATAGCTTTTATAGTTCTTTCATCTTCATACTGCCATTATATGCAAATTGTGTAACAAAAAACACTTGATGAAATCTATATATATATTCATTTCATTTCATGGATTTTTACATTGAAATACAAGAAATGTGAAATTTATTTTACTTTTCTTATTTTTAATTGCTGTGCAATATGAATTGTTATATGACATAGTTCAGTTCTTTGATTTAATTTAAAGACATTGAAAATACGTGTACAGACAAAACCTGCCAGATTTCATGGTACAAATACAATTAATTTAACTGTAATGTGTATTTGGGATTGATTTTGTTCAGTATTTTTAGTATAAAATCACATTTGGTGACCAAATGTATCACTTGTTAGCAATTGTATCATTGATGACCAAATTCACTGGTAACCAGATATATCAATGATAACAAGATATGTATCAATGGTGACAGGAAGTATTACAGCTGACCATTGTGACTAGATGCATATATATGTATCACTGGTGAACAGATGTACATGTATCACTGGTGACAAGACATTTCACTGGTGACAAGATGTATCATGGTGACCGGATGTGTCACTGGTGACCAGATGT
>JAULCA010441283.1:0-10705 GCA_032360845.1 Crassadoma gigantea | reverse complement strand
CGCCCCCCCCCCTCGTGAGAAAAAGATAAAAGCTGAGGTCTTTCACGAAAGCAAAGTTAGAATCACATATGTGGTTGTGAACTATTTTTGTACTTTTTTTGTTTTTGTTGAGACCCTATGGTAGGACATTAAACAAACGTTAGGCACAATGTACTTGCATAAGAAAAGTACGCCCCTAATCATGGTTACTTATTTCAGAGGGGAAAATACTTTCTGAAGTACAACAGTGTTGTCTCGTACAGAACATACATCATTTTAAAACTGCATTCTATACGACAAATCATCCTAGTGTATCACCAAGGGTCACGATGTATACAGCGAACGATCTAAGCGAATCGTGCAGAGCGCGAGCGATCCTTACCATGGAGTTGCTACACAGCCTCGCCAGCTAGTCCCCTGTTTTCAGTGCCATTTTAGATTTACTTAAAATGACATTACCGCGAGCAAAGATTCATTAGATTGCCCCACGTAGACAAGGACAATTAGTATTAACTGCAACGGCGAGTGTCGGCAAAAGGCATTTACCGTATTACCGCTAAATCTGTCCGATTGATTTTCGCCCTGGACGAGGAATGGTTTTGGACATTTTGGGCTCCTGCATTACCGGATAAGACTTGGTGAGATCGGAACCGGGCTCCCTCTCATTAGTATGGCGAAAACTTAATGGCAAAGGGATATTAACAGGATATCCAAGCGTCCGCGAGATTTTACTTAATTGGTTAAAGAATGACGTGATTTGGATATTTACAGAACATTCAAGCGTTCACAAGACTTTGCTAAGCACTACCATATTTATCATGAATTACTGTTGTGCAATAAATGCGTTAGATTTGACCGAACTCTTATCAGTGATGACGTCACGGTGTTAACCATTATGTCCATTAGTCATAGCACAATACCAGACTTCATAAGCACGCCATAATAGAGATAACGTACACCAATTGTTGTCCAAATCTCACAGCTTTTGGGTCGTCTGCTGACCAAAGCTTTCAGACAAAGCATTAAGCGCTCACCAAGAATCAGAAGCCGTCACACGTGACAGGAATATCTGAACAGAGAACAACAACTGCGCATGCGTAGCATTTGTCTAATGAACCAGCGAAACACTATTAGACCGTCGTATAAACAGACTATACAGTGTTATTTACATGTATCAGTTTTCTTTAAAGTGACGGTTAGAGGGTTTTCCTAACCTATACCGATCTTGTTAAATTGACATGTTTGCTATTTAAATATATACATGTATATTGTGTGACGGGAACCATACATTATACTCTATGTATACGTACTTAGTTTGTTCAGGGTAAATCCTACCTTTATTTATCACATTTTCAAAAATATTTCCATATTTAAAAATATATAGATATGATCTTACATGAGTTTCCACTTCATATGAGATTTATAAAACGAGTCTTAGACTTTTTTTTCAATTCAGCGAGCCTCTGGCGAGCTTAAATGAAAATGTCATAACGTGTTTCATAAATTTCATATGATTTGAAAATGAGTTTAAGTCCTTTTTATCATATAATCAAGATTTCTGGCATTTATTCGTGTAAAACTATAGGATTCATGCAACCTCGAAATGTAAAAAGCCGCCATTTTGACTCCAGCGCGTAAGATTGTGACGTCATATACTTGTAATAGACGTGACATAATTGTCCCAATTGAAATCGGTCATATAGCATGGGTAAATACCCCCAACACACTGACATGGATGTATCCTCTCAATAACACAGTACATTATGTGATAAATATAAAATGTCATAATTAAATGAAATGTTAAAGTAAGACCAGAATTAGTCATACATGTGATTCATAATGTACAAATGTTGAGTGACTAATTATTTAACAAAATTCTACTATGACAATTCATCAAAAATCACACGCACAACGAGTAGGGTATCATACGTCATCAGCACTAACACAGGTGTTAGTACCATACACCCTTAAGTCTATTGCAAATCGAAGGTACTAGTTAGCTTTTTAGACTTGTAGATATCTTTTGTGTTTAATGAATGTTTAAATAAATCACAAGCACTAGCATACTAAGGAGAACCAAAAGTAAATGTTTAATGAAAGAAAATGGGTCATACCGGTTTCGATACTGACAACAATATTTCAATGCTTCAAATAAAAAATCTATTGTATGGCTTTGCTAGTATTTAATCCTACCACATTAAGACGGCATTCACATTGACTATGAATGCTAAAAGCCGATTGTTGACGTCATCATTATTATGACGTCATAATTATAACGATGGACGCCAGGATACAACTTATCCTCCCTAGGTAGATGCCGGTTGTATTAAGCACACAAGCAAATACGTTAAATACATTATTTGATCTGAATGCTGAACAATACGTGTAATTGAATTTTCTTTTAGATAAACATATTTACAAATATATGTATAAAAATTATCTTATTTTGCGCTCATATGCAATACGAATGCCAAATGGAACTTAAAAAAGTGATGAAACATGTCTTTCAAACTTCTAATAATTTACTTATAACTCTTGTTAGCCAGGACGGGAGAGCGCAAAGGGTCTTCGTGGAATAGGAAACCTGATTGTCCTTAGACAATTCCACTTGGTCAGGTAGGATGACCCCATACCTTTCAATGTCCGATCATGGAATCGAACCCCTGCCGTCTTGGTGAAATGCGACAGCGCTATCTTCTGGCATGGTCCGTCCAACAACCCACACGTTTTTGTTTTTTTTCCTTTTTTTTTGCAAATCTATGTTCGAGTTTTGGCTAATTCTTCAGGAAATAAATCAGCTGTCATATATTCCTCGTTAACAATAATACTGCCTTTTGATGATACATGTATTACAATGCTGTGACCAAAGCCAAACACAAGGTTATAAACAGGCTCTACTGGTGGTACTTAAACATATATCGAACTCTACAAGTCCTGCGTCTGTGATATTTCGATGGGTTTAGTTTCCTTACTGGCAATATTAGAAAACGTTTACTTGTATTTTATATTTATCATTAATTTTATGAAATGGTAGACCATAACTCAAAATTGTGTCAAAAACATAAATGAAATTTCTCATAAATTTGTTACCATGTGATGATGCTGTATCTATATTGAAATTACGTGGGGTTCATTTTAACCCGATCGTTGCATATCACTATCTAATAGTTTAATAGATTAGAAGGTTTTTGCCAGTAAACAAGCTATTCTGTTATGTAATTATTACTAGCACCAGTGTAAAGTGCACTTATTATTTACAAGAGCTGTAGAGTGTCTTTGTTCACTCCTCGGAGGAGACGATACCGTAGTCATGAAAATCTACATAACAACAGTTCATCCGAATGTAACGCTACGTCGGAGACTTTATCGGGCCCCGAGAGAAGGATTATACAGAATATATTGTATTCACCCACTCTTTCTGGACTACGTATTTCACAAGAGGATATCTGACTCTGTTCCTGGCGACCTTTGGAATGTACCTTTCACACTGAATAAGATTATGGATGATCCGGCACAAATTCTATCCTTTAAGTCTGTTTGTACGGAGAGTGACGAACCGCCGGCATTTTATGAAAGTCGAATCGCCAACAAGGGATAAAATGCCGTGAGCAGTAATATCTTACACAGCAAGTCTGTCCAAGTACACGTTCTATCTTACTTCAGGCATAAAAGTACCACAATAATTTCTTCCAGATTTTTGTAGTAATATAACCTTATCATACTTTTCTGAAGATACAAATGCGGACCTTTTTCTTTTGTGTTGGATAAAAATAGAATTTCATTTATTGAACAACAATTATGAAACAAGCTATTTCAACTTATTTCAATCACTCTTGTTGGCTCAGATGATAGCGCGCGGGGGTCTTAGTGTGAGTGTTAGAAATATGGGAGAAGGCGTTTCTAAGTTGTAATAATTTCGTCCTAATCCCATTTGTTAGATTAAACGAATAAAACATGTTTAAATCAAATCGAACCGGAATACCCGGAGAAAACCCACGTGGTTGGGCAGGTGACCAAATACCTTTTCGTGTCCGATCGGGGAATCGAACCCCGGCGCTATTGGATTCCGATATCTCAGAAATATCCTCACAAAAGACGTTTCATATTTGGTTCTATAAGTTCCTTAAACACAATTCTTAAACCCATTACGAGACGTCATGTGACACTGTGTAGCCCAGATTTGGAACAACTCGAGGAATGCTTTGATTAACCTGGGACATCGTTTGATCAGAATCGTTTCTTCCTATAGAATATTACACTTTTTTTCACTCTTTAATTTTTTTTTATTTATACTTCCCATTTTCTTTTATAACTTAATTACTTGGTGCAGTTGATTAAATTTCAAGGATTATTCCAAACATAACGATATCCGGCGTCATCACGTGACATTGTATTTACCTCCGTGTGTTGTACATTTGGCTGTCCGATTGAAACCCCGTTGTATCGACAAACCCGTTATATTGTCACAATTGACACCCGACAAAAGGCGGTGATACAACGGGGGACTACTATACAAGTTTAAGGTCTTATTAGAATATATGTTCTTTTGCTTTGTGCAACATGAATATTGACTTGCTGATTAATAATCAGACGTGCGTATTTTTCCTTGTTTTCTATTATCCCAAGTCCTCTCAATTCAGAGTTTCTCCCAATTATACTTTTTTTCATTTTATATATTGTTACTTATTTTGTTTCAGTTTTATTTCATGTACATACATATAACACAAATTGACATGGGGACACCTGCTAGTTTACCAGGTTCTTCTGATTTACAATTAATTAAAGGCCATATATAAACGTCAAATATAGTTGGTCCTTAATATCAGAGTTAAACCTGTGTCGTACTATCATTTTGTCATACTTTATCGTATTAATATGTCTGCGATGTCAGGACATTTTTCTTTGGCTAATAACCATGCTTTAATGACCGATGGACCATGCGCGTGCAAGGATTTTTTTCTAACAAACCATTCACGTGTAACGCCCTTTCAAAGATTTCCCCTAGTGTAAACACTGCGAGACTGGATCCCTTTGTCGAATTAGAATATAGGGTTTTCTTTTTCTGCACAAAAGACCTCTGCTCTGTTAAAACCTTTCAAGCTAGCGATGATGAACTAATCATGAAGGTAGCCCGCAATACTGTCTGTCAGTGTGTCAGGTGTTGATTTCATTTGAAATAAACATCTTCTATAAGCATGACGCCAGTGTTTAGTGTTTATCGTCTGCCGAAATGACTGTAAATGATGGTTGTTGGGTTTTCATACACAGACATATATTGGAGATGTGAGCTTTCAAGTCAATATGTGCTAAGAAGTTGTCTCTCATTAGTCATACAAACATGACTCAACTTGATAAAGAGTAAAACATAGGGCAGCGGGCACGATTCTTTGCGATAAAAAAATATGACAAATAAGAATCTTTTCAAAATATCCATGTTAAACGGGCAAACCATTATGACCACTGCCCAAAGTGTCCGAAATGATAAAGAAGTGCAACTGCGTGCGCAAGCACAAGTACAGCCTATATCTTAGATAATTGGATTATCTGGTAAACTTTGCATAAACTAGGCGAATGTGTAATGCGGTAATCAAAAGAACACATTTTCATTACATTTTACGTGGCAGAATATATATAATCAATATGTGTTTGTATATTCTAGTGTAATATATAGCTCGGGATTCGAAAATGTTAGAAATGTAATTACTTGGTTAATTATTTTCCCCACACGATCACACTTCCTCTCTATATCTCACCATTATACGTGCAGATATGTTGATTATTTCTGAACTAGACAACTAAATCACACATAGTCTTCCAAGTTTAACAAGTCAATATAGACACCATTAAGGAGCCCTAAATGGTTCTGCAGTGTATGCAGGATCGCATGTCTCGTTTAGAAGGCAGTGGTAAGGAACAATTGAGGTCACGGGTCATGTTATATGGCTGGACGATATCACAGAGTCCTGGCCCCACTTGTATAAAACATCTTAACTCTTGAGATTTCCTCAAGTCTAAGATTTCCCATAGACAATACATTGCTTGAGATTTTCCTCAGCTTTGTGATGTTTTATACAAGTGGCCCCTGAGAACTTGTTACAGCTATATTTGGACCTAAACTAAGGTGTTTAAAGCAATTTTACACGTTTGGGGAGGGGGTTTAGATCAATTTTCGGTAAAAATACCACCCCAATGATCATTTATCATTGGCATTTTTACCTGAAAATAAAGGGTGATAATCAATATTTATCAAAGCAGGAAATGACACAAACTATGCATCAAAGCAGGAAATGACACAAACTATTCATCAAAATAGGAAATGACACAAACTATTCATCAATGAAGGAAATGACACAAACTATTTATCAAAGCATGAAGTGGCAAAAATATTCATCAAAGCAGGAAATAACACAAACTATCTATCAAAGCAGGAAATGACACAAACTATGCATCAAAGCAGGAAATGACACAAACTATTCATCAAAATAGGAAATGACACAAACTATTCATCAAAGCAGGAAATGACACAAACTATTCATCAAAGCAGGAAATGACACAAACTATCTATCAAAGCAGGAAGTGGCAAAAATATTTACCATTTTTTTTATCAAAACAGCACTTTCTACAATATGGATATATTATTATCAAACGTCATTATCTTGATGTTGCTTTTATAGATGTTTAACTGGAACTGAAGATAGATTATGCATGAAATGAAATTCAAAATTATCATCGTACAATGATCAATTGCAGAAACGCTCATACTTTTGTACTTACTTTTCACAAAAATGAATTTCATTATTTAACTTCATGTATAATTCAACTATACGTAATACAGTCTTACACATGGCCATTGACTTTCGAGATTTCGATTGATACCAGAGTTCTAAGTCTGCTTAGCTAATCAGTAAATCTAATTTACATTTATCATCATTTGAAATATAACTAAAACTCCAGTGGATCATTTCCAAATCTGACACATGCAGTTTTTGTGACAAATTACAAAATCTTTCCACAACCACTAAATGACTGCACACTGGATAAACCTAATAGGAATCTGGTATGTCGTAAGAAAATAGAAACAGGGCTGCATTTTACACTGGAAAGAACACCTGGGGTTGTGACACTTTCAAAATATGTCCCCGGGTCAAATGTTTCGGAGGATTTTCCACGTGTAAAGGACTTGTTATGTTATTGGTCATTTTTTGACTTTATAAAAAGTAATGACTTCAACTTGAATTTATTGTGTTAAAAACATCATATTGGTTAATTGGGGCTATCTTTTTTGGTGCAGCTTTTTTCCATTGCGCATGCTTAGATGCCCTACCATAGTAACAAATTGCGTTGCTATGCGGAAATAACCAAAATTCAAAGTTTCTGGACAGCAGTTAGCATCTGAAATGAATGCCTCCCCATGTGACAAACAAAAATTCCTATTTGCCAATAAACACTGGTATGACAATGATTAAGCATGTCAAATATATATTTGTTTTGTTGTACGCAAGGCTTTCAAAAATCGGAAAGTGTTTAGTTAATACCCTTCAAAATGGCCACTTTTCAACCAATGAGCGCACAACAGACGATATTCACGCATTTTATTACAAAATGCGGGCTTATGTCTCTCTTTGTAATGCCATATATCCTAAACCAGTTATCGAATGAACTTAAAATTGCATATTTATGTACTTAATTTATTCCAGATTATGAATATAACAACTAATTCTTAATCCCCAATGAGGCCGAGATTGACCCTTAGGGGTGTAACTTGGACCAAGCAGTGCATAAGTGTTTTTCCAAACTTGTGTGAACCAGACGGAAATTCTCTTTTCCACGTAATCTTATTTTTAAATGGGAAATAAAAAACGCGACAAAATGCGGTATTTTTTGGCGGTGATCATTGTTTTCGTACTTTTATTGTGTTACTAAATGTATTGTTCGTAATTTATCGCCTTCGACACCATATTATCATATACTGTGAAGACACTAATTTTCGTTGTTTTTTTATTTCGTTGTTTTTGTGGGTAATCGCCAAGCACGAATTAATAGGTCCATTAAGAAATGAAAAGTTTGACACCAAGTCATTCTCCGTATGAATGGGTACTCGTAATCTTCGAATTCGTGTTCTCTCGGAAAGGTTTTTTGGGGGAAACCACGAAATTTCGGCCTCACGAAAATAATTGATTTCGCAGTTTCTAGCAAGACCTTGAAATGCAGCATTGAAATCTACGATATAAACATAAGTTATTGTCACTCAAGGTCGTAGATTAATTCAACATTCAAGTCCTAGTCTCTTTCTCCCTCCTCTTCTCTCTCATTCTTCTTCTTTCTCTCTGATGAAAAAATAGCCACTGTTGGTAAGGATTTATTTAGCAGGTGACATCAAATCCCATAGTGACATCAGTAGCGTTAATTACCCCTATCTTTGTTACTAAAAGGACCATTCAGCCAGATACAGGCTCATCAATACTGGTGATATTATGTGGATAAAAAAATCAATTTGCTGTAAAATAGTTTTTAATGTAGGTTTTATGAGTGAAAAATGCGTTTTGTTTCGTTTTTAGAACCATAAGAAAACGATAAAGTAAAAAACAGTTTTCTAAAGAAATGTCCATTTGACTCAATATAGCTTTAAAAAGAAATAAAAATCAATTTTATGATATAGGCATATTTTTTGTTTAAAAAAATTGATAGTTTTTTGTGACTTTGTATCTTTACTTAGTTAGTAATATGTAAAACAATATCAACCTACTGCGATATACCCTCGAAAGCTCTAGTCCATTTGTATGAGCACGAGGCTATGATTTGGCCGTCGATATACGTATAATGTAGTATATGGAGACTTAATAATAAGTCGTGGTTTTGGTGTTTTAAAAATATTGTATGACATTAACATCGCAGCACATCTTAAGAACCCTCGCACCACTATCAAAAACTGTAACTACGCATGGGCAAGTGTTGTATGTTTTGTTGTGCCTTGTAGGACTTTTATAAAATGAAATAAAATAAAAAAAAACTTCAATAAATCATTTTTGACAGGACACCATTCCTTTTTTGGACTTTTATGATAAATTAAACATAGATAAATAAAATGTTATCAAAACCACAGTGTTCTGGGTTTAAAAACTTCATCGGAGTTTGACTGGGATTCGAACCCTGGACCTCAGTTTGTTATACTGTCGCTTTCACCGACTGAGTAACCAGGGCAACGGAAGGGCCCTAGCCTAGCAGTGTTATGTTTACTGTAAAAATAGGGGAGGTTGTTGTTAAAACGAAACCCCACAGGCAGTGAGACACGATCCTTTATAAAATGCATCCTTTATGTCGTTTAACTATTGTTTTTTTCTTCTTCTTGCAGTTGAAGTTTGAACGCGTTACAGGGTAACGTAAATAAATAACGAATATTTAAAACGGGCGTGCCAAGACAAGAAAAATCTCCCTTCCAAAATATGTATCGTTCTGTACAATAATGCACGAGATTATCACAACACGCCCTTGTTATGAGCTATTGTAATGGAGAGAGTGTTATAACACTTACGTCATGGTTAGGAGTTCCTCGGCCGAGGGGGTACCTTTAATCTTCCCGCGTTACACCGTTCCGCTCGCTCAATCACGTGCATAGATTTCTTGTGTTCATTCCTAGCTAGCTATTTCAGTAAGTGGGAGCTGACAGCTTGATGTTCGGCAACAAAAGTTGGAACAAATCTGTCAGATTCCATGTATTATTTTCTCTCATTTCTTAAGTGAAAGACATATTTTTTAGATTGCGTATTTCCAAACAAAAATTCGGCAGTCGTTGTACAGTTTTTTTATCACTGACCTACACAAAACAGGACTGTTTACTGTCAAACGGAAATAGAAGCGGTGTAGAAATACGCACGTTTCTTGCGTTGAGTATCTATGAATATTTATTTGCAGATTATAGACACTTCAAAAACATGGCTAAAGCGAATTTGAGTAGTTAAAAAAAATTACAGCGCGAAGATTTCAACTCGTAAGAATTTTCATTTTTACAGTATTTGATTCGGAGTATTTCACACTTTATATACATCATTTTTATACTACTATTATAATAAAACCTAAAGGTTTTGCGGTCATCGTGCCACATTTTTAATATTAACGAGGTTGAGGTCAGCGCGCCCTAAAACATGCAGTATTGGTTGGTTTAGCGAAAACATGGCTGCACTTCCAGCCAGTCACATCACGGGTCTCGGCGCGTGGCCGACGTCAACCTCACTAATATTAAAAAAAAAAAGGTTTGAGGCTGACCGAGAAAAAAATGAAACTCTGAAATGACGTGTGTGTTTTGGAGGAATCGGTGATTATACATACATATCCATCTTTCTAATGGTACTAAGCATTTCCCCGTAGATCAACTAGAAAGGTTGTTTTTGATGCAAAAACGTAAGTTGGGGTCGACTCTTCGACATCGCGAGATTTCCGCCCTTCTCGTATTTACCGAAAGTCAATCTAATAAAACATGTAAAATTAATCTTAATACCTTAGTTTGAATCCAAATATGGCTGTAACAAATTATCATGCCCCTGTGCTTACACAGTAATTAAATGGTTACCATGTACAATGTACGTCCATCCTCGAGGGGGATTGGACCTTGGAAAACATTCCCTAAACACATGCTCCTAACACACGGTAAAACATACCCTAAACACATGCTCATAACACACGGTAATACATACCCTAAACACATGCTCATAACACACGGTAATACATA
>JAULCA010441250.1:0-10707 GCA_032360845.1 Crassadoma gigantea | reverse complement strand
ACAACATTTGATATAGCGCCCTATCTAGCTAACATAAGCTACTCTAAAGCGCTTTACAGTACAAAGTTATACAATTACACAAATGACACAAACCTGTAGATATATTATAAATTCGTAAGTTGACTGCCAAGGCTTACGTATGAAGGCGGTTGGTGAAGAGTATATACAGGTTTTATGGGCATAACTATTAGAAAATATTCTACTCTCTTGTACGATAGGAATTTTGGTTAATGTTTTTGAATTTGTTCATGGTTAAACCGTGTTGTTTCGTCGTCCTTACCCCTATTGCCATTTTGCTGACATTACTTTGATTTTCTCTAGTTTAACTGAAATATGGTCTGTTCAAAGATGCAAAGGTTCACCCTCGCTTGATTAAGTAAAACATAAATAATGCTGATGCATTATGGGAAATATTAAAATGGCTACAAATCAAGCACTTGGTTGTTTGTTTGTTGGTAAAAACATCACCTTTACATGAGGCCGGACGTGCCATTGATAAAGCATAAAAGCTTTACTTTATTCCCCTTCACTTCATCTAATCATTTCTTTGTTTATATTTAATCATTATTTTAATTTTAATTACAATTTTGATGACATTTAGTTATTTTCTTCGCTTTTTCCCACATGTATAATGTATCCCCAAAGAAACCATACAAGACCTAAATTATTACACTAAATAAGCCATTTTGTATTATCAAGACTTAGCATAACACCAACAGACGAAAACTTACTATAATAGTTTTTGTCTATTCCAGGTCTGCCAAAGCCAGCCATATTCAATCAAGCTAAGGCAATCGGTGCCTCGAAGATGTGGAGTTCGTTTGGTTGCAATGCTGATGACGTTTCATATGCCGTAACCCCTCTTTACCACATTGCAGCGACTGGCCTGTGTCTGTTTAACACCATTGCTTTCGGTATGAAGATCTGGGCCCAGTTAAAAAAGTGATAGTCAGTGATAAGCACAATTTCAATTGTTCTTTAACTTTGTAACAAAACCATTGAATTATTTACAACTGTCTAAATATCAAATAATAAGAAGAGTGAATGTACATGGAAAATTGTGAGTTTTCACCTTGTATATTAATGAAATTAGTAATGGTTGGAAAATGTCGGTAAAACGTGATTAAGCTAACCACCTTTTATACAACCGAGCCCTGGTAGAATCATCACACCCTTTACATTTACCACCAAATGCAGAGAGCACACGTATGTACAGAAATTCAAGAGACGGTTAAGTACGGTGAAATATCTTCCCACTTTCAACCTGCCAACATTTCAATCTCATAAGCGCCATACTTACTGCAGTAAATTGAAGACTTAGAAACACTCCTACATGTAGCATATAATAACAACACATGTGCGAAAATCTGAAAAAAATTGTATCTTGGAAGATGTCTTTTTGGAGTTACTGATCCACTGTCCTATACTGAAGTTATTACGAACGTCTGTCTATTACCCAAGGACCAAGGGTGGACAGAAAATAAAATGTATACATATGTGTTATGTTAAGACTAGCCTGTAGTTCCTTAACAGGCTTCACCCGACTCTCTGTGATAGCACGGAACTGATGCCGACTTTATAGATACGTGTGTCATCTCCAATTATCCAATATGTCACAGGTTGTACCATGGCACTACGCCGGAAGTTCTCCGCCCGCCATTACTGGGAAGATTGTAGGAAGTACAAAGTCACCGTGGTGCACTACATTGGAGAACTCTTCCGGTATATTCTAAAAGTTCCTGAGGTATGGATATTTTTTCTTATATTTTTATTGAGTTAAAATTATGATATGTTCACTTCTACAGAGCTTTTTTAAAGTATCTAGAATTCCTCTGACGAATAAGAAAACATTTTTAAAAAAAATAACCGAGGTGTAAACAGAAAAGAGGTATGGAGAGTCATTGAATTGGTTGTCTGCAGTTTAACATCCTCACAATCGCTAAGGTCATCTAATTACATAAATCCCTTCTTCATATTAAAACTAGTCCTTAAGGAACTACTGCCGCAAAAAGTGAACATAAATCAGTAAGTGCAGTAAATCACTTTTTGTCCCTTTAATGCTTTTAAGGCCACAAACACCAAAGGAAATGGCTCCCGTTAGAAATCGTTTACGACATACAATGGGATACAGCAGGTCTTCCTCCCACCCCCTATTTGTTTCAACGACTCCACCCAATATGCAAATTTGAATAAATGTATCACGTCCTGTACTTGGCAGCTGGGGAGGAGTAACAACGAATCTGAAAGCATACTGATAATAAAAATACTAAGTGTCTGTCACTGAATGAAGATAGCAAATAAAAAAAATAAACCCTTGTCCTTCATCATTCTGCATCCATGACACTGAGCCTTAAACGTATATTAAAGTTATGGTAAATGTTTATTCTAATTGTCTTGACAAAGTATGTTCCTTTTATATAATTAACTATTTGTTAACAAGGTTAAGTGAAACTATTATATATTTTATTACAGTCACCACTTGATGGAGTTCACAATATTCGAGTTGCAATGGGGAACGGTCTTCGAATGGATGTATGGAAGAAGTTCCAGGACCGTTTCAAAATTCCTATGATCATTGAATATTTTGGGGCAACCGAGGGGACATCAATCACAATAAACCTCACCAACAAGGTTGGGGCCATCGGCAGGATATCACCACTGATGGTGAGATGTTTAAATACATATTTGTTTTAATACGACAAGTCAAACATAATGAAGTTGGGGACAATAATGTGCATGTATTTGTACAGTTCACTATATTGAAATATAGCACTGAATTATACTAATTCATTCAAGATTTTTTTTAATAATTGAACAAATGTTTAAGCTTCACGATTGTGTGTGTGTTGAAAGTGTTTACGTTTTATCAGCTTACTTGATACAGCATGAATAAAGTATTTTAACTAAAATTGTTTATCTTACTGATTCTGATTGAGGTACCTAGTAAAAATACAATACAAAACAATAAGTAATCGTTTTCTCTCTTCATATCGCTCAAACTCTATTAAAATGTTTGTCATCGACCAGATGCTAGTAAATAAAGGTTGAACTAATGTTTTCTTCTTTTTTCACCCTTTCCTATCTTGCACTCGCATTATCTTATCGATAAGTACAATAGTATACGAGCTTTTTCTGTTATAGCGACTGGCTTCAAAATACAAGATGAGTTTACCGGTCCGTGTGATACGCTTTGATAGGATAAAAGACGAGCCAATCAGGGGAAAGGACGGCTATTGTATTGACTGCGGCTCAGGTTCATATATCTAGATCTGTTGTAAATCTATTGGGTTGTTATACAGTCCGATTACCGTTTCTGTCAGCCGATTTATTTTACAGAAAAGTTTGTCATCGGGAATTCAAAAAGTGGAAATTGTTAAAAATAATTAATATAGGTAGATTTCTGGCGTTACATAAGACGATTACAAAATTAATTATATAAAACGACATTAAATTAAGTAATAATATTATAAAATTGATTAACAGGACTGTAAATAAATTAATGTCAGTAATATATTCATTAGGTGAACTGAAAATGTAGCAAATAAATAATGTACTGAGCAGGTAAATTAGAACTGCAGTAAGTAACTTGGCACATGCAAAATTGGTACAGTGTATGTAACCCACAAAATCAAATGATGTCACTCAAGAAAATATATAATATATCTATTGCATTGAATAAGAAATGTAACATTGATACATTACGCCGGAAACGTTTTTAAAGATTAAAATAATATAAATTACATTGATAAAGACCAAAGTTGATGATATCAAAGATAAGTTGCTTCATTACTCAAATATGTATTTATACGTGTATACCTGTACCTGCTCCTTACATTTGAGCACTTATCATACTTTGGTTTAAGGGTTTTTTGATAAACATTTTCATCAAGGGTACTCCTTGATGAATATGATAATAAAAAACCCATCTGTATATTGTGTTATTGTTTTACGTACGTCTTATTGAAATATGACTTTCCTCCAATGACAGGATTTATTTGCGACGTCAAAGTAATGTGTAGCTTTATCCTATTTATACAGCCGATATTTTTTTCTTATGTTTTATTACATAACCTACTTTTTGGAAAAAATCTGTGTTTTCATACCTTATCAATTTTGTATTTAAATGCAATGTGTTCATTCCACAGGCGAAGAGGGTTTGATCATTTCTGCCGTACCAGAAACTACGACACAATTCTATCTGGGATCCAAGGCTATTAATGAAAAAAAGTTCCTCCGGGACGTATTTGTCAAAGACGATGCCTACTTTAATTTTGAAGACGTAGTCGCCATTGACAAAGACTATTATCTGTACTTCCGGGACAGGCTTGGGGACACATTTCGGTAAGTAAAACATACATCCTGTAATTACGGTTATAATTTATGTTAATTTACTACTTATCTTTACTGTTTTTGTCTTACTTGATTTTTGTTGGAATGTGTGGGAAACGATAGTGTCTAAAGATTAAATATTTTACTTCTGGTGCCTATCTTTTCTTACTCGAACAAATTGTGACTTAGAGTTTGAAAGTTGAAATGCTATGTTTACGTAACATGGCCTCCTGTATTGATCAGCATACATGATTTGTTATTCTTGTCGTTACTCTATATACTTTACTTTCAATTTATGTTTGCAAAACAATGTTGAAATGATTTTAAGTGTCCATGGTATTTTTTTATGTTAAAGTTGGAAAAGTGAAAACGTGTCTACACGTGAGGTTGCTGAAGTGTTGAGTACCCTGTTGTTTATACAGGATGTCAACGTGTACGGCGTAGAAGTACCGGGTAAGCATACAGTCTTTATTGCGGAGTTTATTATTTTATTTTTTTTTTGTTATTTAGCGGTACATTTGTATTGTTAAATATAAGCTTTTTTTGGTTTACATCAATATTCGATATGGATGCTTTCTGGAATGTTTAAAATTCCATGAAGCACGCATCATGCCCAATATGCCGTTCTAGTGGATATTCAAATGACTATGATTATTTATTCAATGTTATTCAATACATAAATTAACCTATTTTGTCTGTTTTTAATACATGTGCATTAATGTCATAAAAGTTAAAACTAGTTTATCATACATAATTATTTGTTTGTACCGTGTATGTCTGGTATGTGAAAAGAGAAGACCTCTTCAAAAGAGGGTGAGCTGTATACAGTGTTCAACGTTTGAATTATGCCGTCCTGATATTGATAACGACAGTCCGTGGGAAAAATATATATAACCGATATGACATTTAACATAATGAGTATATAACGTGAAAGTGCCACAGTGAAATAAAAACAGAATTATGATATATTTATTTATAAATTGTTACAAAAGTCATCTGGCCATGCGTTCATGAGTTTATAAACAATTTTACTTAAAATCAAATAAGTAATAAACACGTATGTTTATACCTGTGTCTATAAAGTTCATCCACTGATATCATAATTATCAAAGGATTATATTATTTTGTAGATAATGATGGAAAAGCGGGGATGGCAGCTATTTTGTTAAAGGATGACATGTCGGTAACACCGGAAATACTCCGGCAAATTTACCGGAAATGCGCCAAGTCACTTCCAGGATATGCTCGGCCCATATTTCTACGGTTTCAGGCCAATTTCGAGGTTACCCAAACAATGAAGCATAGAAAGGTTGACCTCGTAAAAGAAGGTTATAACCCTGACCTCACAAGCGACCCTCTGTATTGTATGGACGAGAAAAACAAAACCTTTACACCGTTAGTTTCTTCATCTTATCAACAAGTTGTTAAGTCGAGACTATAGTGAAAATCCTGTAAATCGCTTTGTCTTCGTGTGAACTTCAAATTAGGTACGATGCAGATTGGTTGAATTTTTCCAAATCAGGGGGAATATTTTGCTATTAGAAATAACTGTTTATGCAGTTTCTATTTGCAAAAAATCCAACTTAGTCAAGGCGTCTTCCCGTTATATAACGGAAAATATCGCACGAAAATAAATAAATTTGCAGTGTTAAACTTTAAATTCCCAACCATATTGACACATTATTTTGCTGTCGAAGCACGATCTAAGATATTTATAATTGGAATATTGTGTATGATAACCTGAAAATCCTATTTTGAGTCAATTATTCAGAAAGATTACTCGATTATCGCTACATGCAAAAATAGCATTGTGTTAACATCACGCTTATTATAACTACAACAAGAACGATAACTCGGATGACCCTACACTCTTTCCTGTACAGTACAACGATAGCAAGCGGTTTTCACGTCTCCTTACAAAGGTTCTTTTCTTAATGGTGACATTGTATTATTCCTTTGGGAAATCGTCTGTAACGTTCATAAAACAAAACGACTGTCGGTCTCCTAAAACGTCAAAACGTTATTTGAAGGCATTGGCATGCAACTTTAAAGTAACTCCTGCAATTTTCCTTTCTTTCTTTACTCTAGATAGCAACCATAGGTTATGATAAACCAGGAAATTTAAGGTTCATGACGTGAGTTGCATATAGCCAGGTTCGTTCATATTTTTGTGGTTATGCATACGAGAAACTTTTAAGAGTATATCGATTGTTGAGGGGACTAAGTAACCATCTTAGAAATTAACACGTATTGCCTTTGACGTGTTCATGAACTTTACTAACCTTTCAAGACACTGATTTGTGGGTTTTTGTAATTTGATAAATTTCAGGGGCGCAGCTGTGATGTAAGCAAAGAAGCAGTTGCATCCACAAAATGTATATTTGATTTAATATCAGTTTAATACTATTGTATAAATTGTGGTTTGAAACTGAAAAAGGGATTTAATGTTTGGATGGTAGCAATTCATAAACATGGGCTAAGTCCTAAATATTAAATTACTTTAACACTCAAATAATATTCTTAAACTCCACTAGAGAGCATCAACGATCTTTAAGACATCCAATGATCCAAGGAATTGTGTTGGACTCCCTATGATAGATATATGGTTCCATGTACCTGCACATCGTAACTGTAACTTACACGCTGCACGTTGTTTAACAAATAAGATAATATGATACAGTGTGTGATGTTTTTCATGTCTCTTTTTTAATTTATTATAAACTTATCACATACCTCACCAAGAGTAGCGACAGGGTACTTAGGGCAGTTAGAGCAAATTAAACAATTATAATTATTGTACATATTCTGTTATAAACTTAATTTTATAAAAGTGTTTGACAAATAACTTTGCAAAACATGATATAATTTGATAACAAATATTGATATATGCTATTTATTGCGTTTTGGACTTTTGCCAATAGAAATTCATTTTTGCAATACGTAGGTGCGCATATAAAAATAACAATCGAAACCTTATTTATACAACACTTATTAGTCAGTATTAAAAAATGGAGACTGAGATGGGTATTCGTTGTGTTGTTTGTAAGGTAAATGGAAACCCAAATACATTAACCACATTGTCAATGCACATAGAAATAATCGAACCGTTTACTTCGTCACTGCACTAGGTCAGCATAAAACACAGTGTATATGATAATTTATAAATAATCATGTTTCGTCAATGGATCAGTAAAGCAGATTGAAGAAAAGGAGCTCTTACAATAAACAATGAACTGATTAGCTGTCAACTCATTCCCACTTTGGCGTTGGTAATAATGACATTATAAGAACATAATTTAACTCAGTTAAATCATGAATGAAATATATGAAGTAAAACACAGAAATGTGTACCAAACATTAGTAGAAAATCAACCGATGATATTGCCCGGTCAAATAAAATAACGCGATAACGCCATTAAACCTTTAAAATGACGTCGTAGGCAACACAAGCGCGATGAGTGGCTGTGCTGTGATATCCGGATACGTCATTCCACGTGATATTTCTTATAGGATTCGACTATTTTCAGATACATTAAATATACATGTACATACAGGAAGAAGCTGTCATACGTAATTACGACAATATGATTGAATATGGACACTTGATTCGAAGAAACAAACGTTTGCTGGATACGTATTACTCAAATGGATATATAAGCAAACACATAATAAGAAAACAGTGCAGATAAATGAATTTTGGCAGGTATTTAGTGCAATCACTATGAAACACATTTCTGTTATAGCTTATCCCTTCTTTATGCTTGTAACCGAGGATATATTATCGTAAATTAATGGGGTGGTGTGGAGTCAAGTGATTTAATTAAAAACAATAGGATATGTACGTGGTTTCTTATCTAAGAGGTACAAGTGGTTCAAAAGAAATATTATTTTAACTCGCAATACAGGAAGATATATGCATAATCATAATATATTACTCATGGTATACACATGTACTGTAATCTAGCTAGGTATATTCAATCTTATAACATTAAGAAACATAATTGTATATGTGTTGTTCATACATTGTCATTCATCCGGAAACGTTTCCCTCTTTTGTAATTCGAAACAAATCTAGTATGTTGATACATTGATGCATGTTTCGTATTTTTACACCATTCATCATCAGTAATATCAGATCCGGGATGTCTCTTCTACGCTTCTTTCAGAGGTGGCATTCCAAATAGTACATTTCACATGCTTTCTATAGGTATCTATACCCCCACCCCTCTTTTACACTTACCCAGCCTTCTGTGTTCCTCAACCCCATCGACCCTTCATCTTTGTCAGCCAAACATTGCTCTAAACAAGATGCCTTCTGTTTTCCACAACCCCTACACATTCTATAGACCCTTTATCATTGTCAACCAAAATGTGTTCTCACCAAGATGCCTTCTCTTTTCCACAGCACCTACAGATTCCAAAGACCCTTAATCCTTATCTGTAAAACGCTGCTCAAACCAATCAATTTAACGCAAGTTGCTAAATACACAAACGTATTAAAGATCTCCCCAGATGTCTGCCGAGTACGGACACTATCGTAGGAAATTACGAATTACGATTACTAAAATGGATTTCGGTTTGACATTTTACAGAAAGTAAATTAATGATTAATTTGTTATACGTACTTTACTTAAACTTACGAGTATCAGCATCAGAACACGACCACATATGCATTCCTGATTAGTAGAAGACTCATCAGCGATGCTAGAAACAAAATGTTTAAGTTCCTTAAACGCATCAAATATTCCAAGTAAAGTGTTTGCTAAATTGCTTTTCACCATATCCTTCAATTTTAAATCTAACAACAGTAGGTGTCATTGTACGAAATGCTATACAGTTACCAAGAAAAAGCATGTACCATTTTTATGAAATCCCGGCATGGGGTTAAAACCCATTGCCTTCTTCACCTAGGTTACGTCCAACTTTAAAACCAAAAGTGTCGTATTGAAAATCAGAGATAGTTCAATGGGTGCAGCAGATTTATTTTGATCGATATTTGCCCGAAAGTTGTCGGCACAAAAGCAAAACCCCCATTCTGCAGATACAGATCAAGCTGTTTGTAAAATGCAGGTGTATTCTCTTTTTGATTCCCGATTTGCAGTTGTATTAACGGCTTACAAGTTTGACACATACTTTTGTAAAGTACATATGGAAAATAATCCACACACTAGACTCGTCTTATCTTGAAACACGTAACATCTGTTTATCTTTTTAAGGGCTTTAAAGAATGTCTACTGACCATATGATATTGTATGTTTTCATCTTATCATTGTTTTTTTTCTATTCTCTCATAATATATAATACGGAAAAACTTTTAAAAAAAACTGCTCGAAAATGAACTTTCTTCCAAGGACTGTGTAAACTTACGAATCTAACTATATAATATCGTCACGTAGCGTAGCATTATCTGTTGTGCATAACACGTAATAGAAGAGCTGACATACCTAATGTACGTAATCCAGGGATTAAAGAATGAACTTTAATGTGTATGAACTAGTTATTCCCACTCAAATCCAACACAATATCTACATGTACATTGTACATGTATATGCACTGAATAACCATCATTGAAATACGAAATGGAACAGAATGGTTCAGTTTTCCTCAGAAAAGTTATTTACGAAATTCAATCAATTTGTTAAGTCTAACCAGAGCCGGATTTCCATTGGAAAAATCGATCAGTCGTTATACATATCAATTTGTTTTGGTGGTTTTGTTTGTGATTGTCAAATATTGATAAAAAAACAAATAACAAATAGTATCCTTACCAACCAGACACCCAAAGTTAGTTGCAGAGGTTTGAAAACATTGACGATAAATTGTACAATAAGGCAAAAGTTTGAGTTTATTTGTTCTTTCGAGAGAGCAAAGTCGACGGAACAAACGAACGAAAGTAACAGGGCCTTAAAATGTAACGTTCTAAATTGGTGCACCATGCAACGTAATTGATTTTCAATGTTTGTATATGACTTTTCACAATCTAACTATTTCACAACTAATGGTAGTTTGGAAAACAAATTCAATCAGAACGACCATCGACTCTTAAATATTCCGAAGATATGCCTTGTTCTGTTAAATACTTTATTCATCTCCAAATTTAAGCCAAAACTGGTAGGGGTGTCCCGATTTGGGTACAGCTACACATATTTCGCAATTACGTAACCATGACTACATTTCCGGCTATATTTATAGAACCACGTGCCGGAAATATCAACTTGTTATCAAAATGAAGGATAATGATATTTATTTAGGAAAAGTAAACAAGAATTCGTGGGATCTGTAATAATGTAGTATGAAATACATCATTATTTCACTAAAACTTGTCCTGATTTGGGTACTGTGACGGTAGCTCGTAGGTCGTTTCAAAGCGGTTCACAA
>JAULCA010441239.1:0-10707 GCA_032360845.1 Crassadoma gigantea | reverse complement strand
CCCTTACACTACACTGTAACACCCATACACTACACTGTAACACCCATACACTACACTGTAACACCCATACACTACACTGTAACACCCATACACTACACAGTAACACTCTAAACTACATTGTAATAAGAGTTAATGATAATCTGGTCCACTATTAGAGACAAAGGAAAGTTAACTTTTAGATACTGGTCCACTTTTAGAGACTAGAGGAAGTTAACTTTTAAATACTAGTCCAATTTTAGACACAAAAGAAAGTTAATGATAGCTTTTAAATGCTGGTCCATTATTAGAGACAAGAGAAAAGTAATGATAACTATTTAATACTGGTCACTATTAGTGACCAGCGAAAGTTAATGGTAACCATTAAATACTGGTCCACTATAAGAGACAAGGAAAAGTTAATGATAACTATCAAATACTGGTCCACTATAAGAGACAAGAAAAAGGTAACTATTAAATTGTGGTCAACTATTAGACACAAGGAAAAGTTAACTATTAAATACTGGCCCACTTTCAGAGACAAGGGAAAGTTAACTATTAGATACTGGTCACTATAAGAGACCAAAGAAAGTAAATGATAATAATTTAATACTGGGCCACTATAAGAGACTAGGGAAAGTTAACTATTAGATACTCGTCACCATTAATGACCAGAGAAAGTTAATTGTTAAATACTAGTCACTATTGGAGACCAGAGAAAGTTAATGATAACTATTAAATACCGGTGCACTTTTAGAGACAAGAAAAAGTTAACTATTAAATGCTGTTCCATTATAAGAAACTAGAGAAAGTTAACTATAAAATGATAGTCCAATTTTAGACACAAGAGAAAGTTAATGATAGCTATTAAATGCTGGTCCACTATTAGAGACAAGGGAAAGTTAATGATAACTAATAAATACTGGTCCACTATTACAGACAAGGGAAATTTAACTATTAAGTACTGGTCCAATATAAGAGACAAGAAAAAGTTAACTATTAATTACTGGTCCACTATTGAGACCAGAGAAAGTGAATGATAACTATTAAATACCTGTCCTCTATCTGAGACCAGAGAAAGTTAATGATACTTATTAAATGCTGGTCCACTTTTAGAGACAAGGGAAAGTTAATTATAACTATTAAATATTGGTACACTATTAGAGACAAGAGAAAGTTAACTATTAGAAACTGGTCCACTATAAGAGACAAGGGAAAGTTAACTATTAAATACTGGTCCACTATTACACAGAAGAGAAAAGTTAATGATAACTATTAAATACTGGTCCACTATTAGAGACAGGAAAGTTAACTATTAAATACTAGTCCAATTTTTGACACAAACGAAAGTTTATGATAGCTATTAAATGCTGGTCTACTCGAAGAGACAAGAGAAAGTTAATGATAACTATTAAATAGTTAGAGACAAGGGCAAGTTTACTATTAAATACTGGTCCACGATTAGAGACAAGGAAATGTGAACTATTAAATACCTGTCCACTTTCTGAGACCAGAGAAAGTTAATGATAGCTATTAAATGCTGGTCCACTATTCGAGACAAAGGAAAGTTAATGATAACTATTAAATACTGGTACACTATTAGAGACAAGGGAAAGTTAACTATTAGATACTGGTCCACTATTAAAGACAAGGGAAAGTTAACTATTAAATACTTGTCCACTATTTAGACAAGAGAAAGTTAATGATAACTATTAAATACTGGTCCACTATTAGAGACAAGGAAAAGTTAATGATAACTATTAAATACTGGTCAACTATTAGAGACAAGAAAAAATTAACTATAAAATGCTGGTCCAGTTTTAGACACAAAAGAAAGTTAATGATAGCTATTAAATACTGGTAACTTTAAGAGACCAGAGAAAGTTAATGATAGCTATTTAATACTGGTAACTTTAAGAGACCAGAAAAAGTTAATGATAGCTATTAAATACTGTTCCACAATTAGACACAAAAGAAAGTTAACTATTAAATGCTGGTCTACTATGAGAGACCAGAGGAAGTTATACATAAAATACTTGTCCACTATTAGACACAAGAGAAAGTTAATGATAGCTATTAAATACTGGTCAACTATTAGAGACAAGAAAAAATTAAAGAAAGCTAATAAATACTGGTCCACTATAAGAGACAAAGGAAAGTTAACTATTGAATACTGGTCAACTTTTAAACACCAAAGAAAGTTAATGATGACTATTAAATATTGGTACACTATTAGAGACAAGAGAAAGTTAACTATAAAATACTTGTCCACTATTATACACAAGAAAAAGTTTATGATAACTATAAAATGCTGGTCTACTATTAGAGACAAGGGAAAGTAAATGATAACTATTAAATATTGGTACACTATAAGAGACAAGAGAAAGTTAACTATTAGAAACAGGTTCACTATAAGAGACAAGGGAAAGTAAACTATTAAATACTGGTCCATTATTACACACAAAAGAAAGTTAATGATAGCTATTATATGCTGGTCCACTAATAGAGACAGGAAAGTTAACTATTAAATACTAGTCCAATTTTTGACACAAGCGAAAGTTTATGATCACTATTAAATAGTTAGAGACAAGGACAAGTTAACTATTAAATACTGGTCCACTATTAGAGCAAGGAAATGTGAACTATTAAATACCTGTCCACTATCTGAGACCAGGGAGAGTTAATGATAACTATTATATGCTGGTCCACTATTAGAGACAAGGGAAAGTTAATGATAGCTATTAAATGCTGGTCCACTATTAGAGACAAGGGAAAGTTAATGATTACTATTAAATACTGGTACACTTCTAGAGACAAGGGAAAGTTAACTATTTAATACTGGTACACTATTAGAGACGAGGGAAAGTTAACTATTAAATACTGGTCCAATAAAGGGACCAGGGAAATTTAACTATTAAATACTGGTCCACTATTGAGACCAGAGAAAATTAATGATAACTATTAAATACTGGTCCACTATTGAGACCAGAGAAAATGAATGATAACTATAAAATATTTGGTCCACTATTAGAGACAAGAAAAAGTTAACTATAAAATGCTCGTCCACTTTTAGACACAAAAGAAAGTTAATGATAGCTATTAAATACTGGTCACTATTAGACACAAGGGAAAGTTAACTTTTAAATACTGGTCCACTAATGAGACCAGAGAAAGTTAAAAATAACTATTTAATGTTGGTCCACTATTAAAGACATGAGAAGGTTAATGATAACTATTCAAAACTGGTCCACTATGAGAGACAAGGAAAAATGAACTATTAAATGCTGGTCCACTTTTAGACACAAAAGAAAGTTAATGATAGCTATTAAATACTGGTCACTATTAGAGACCAGAGAAAGTTAATGATAACTATTAAATACTGGTCCATATTAAACCACAGAAAGTTAATGATAGATATAAAATGCTGGTCCACTTTCATAGACCAGAGGAAGTTAACTATTAAATATTTGTCCACTATGAGACACACCAGAAAGTTAATGATAGCTATAAGATACTGGTTATTATTAAACACCAGAGAAAGTTAATGATAGCTATAAGATACTGGTTATTATTAAACACCAGAGAAAGTGAATGATAACTATAAGATACTGGTCCACTATAAACGACCAGAGAAAGTAAATGATAGCTATTAAATACTGGTCACTATTAGAGACGAGGGAAAGTTAACTATTAAATACTGGTCCAATATTAGAGACAAGGGAAAGTTAACTTTTAAATACATGTCCACTATTGAAACCAGAGAAAGTTAATGATAACTATTATTACTGGTCCACTATTACACACAAGAGAAAGTGAATGATTACTATGAAATACTGGTCATAATTAGAGACCAGAAAAAGTTATTGATAACTATTAAATGCTGGTCCACTATTAGAGACAGGAAAGTTAACTAATAAATACTAGTCCAATTATAGACACAAGCGAAAGTTTATGATAGCTATTAAATGCTGGTCCACTATAAGAGACAAGAGAAAGTTAATGATAACTATTAAATGCTGGTACACAATATAAGGAACAAGGGAAAATTAAATATTAAATACTGGTCCACTATTAGAGACATGGGAAAGTTAACTATTAAATACTGGTCCACTAGCTGAGACCAGAAAATGTTATCTATTAAATACTTGTCCACCATCAGTGACCAGAGAAAGTGAATGATAACTATTAAATGCTGGTCCACTATTAGAGACAAGGGAAAGAAAATGATAGCTATTAAATACTGGTCCCCTATAAAAGACAAGAAAAAGTTAACTATTAAATACTGGTCCAATATTAGAGACAAGGGAAAGTTAACTTTTAAATACATGTCCACTATTGAAACCAGAGAAAGTTAATGATAACTATTATTACTGGTCCACTATTACACACAAGAGAAAGTGAATGATTACTATGAAATACTGGTCATAATTAGAGACCAGAAAAAGTTATTGATAACTATTAAATGCTGGTCCACTATTAGAGACAGGAAAGTTAACTAATAAATACTAGTCCAATTATAGACACAAGCGAAAGTTTATGATAGCTATTAAATGCTGGTCCACTATAAGAGACAAGAGAAAGTTAATGATAACTATTAAATGCTGGTACACAATATAAGGAACAAGGGAAAATTAAATATTAAATACTGGTCCACTATTAGAGACATGGGAAAGTTAACTATTAAATACTGGTCCACTAGCTGAGACCAGAAAATGTTATCTATTAAATACTTGTCCACCATCAGTGACCAGAGAAAGTGAATGATAACTATTAAATGCTGGTCCACTATTAGAGACAAGGGAAAGAAAATGATAGCTATTAAATACTGGTCCCCTATAAAAGACAAGAAAAAGTTAACTATTAAACGGTGGTCAACTATTAGATACAAGAGAAAGTTAATGATAACTATTAAATACCGGTCAACGATTAGATACAAGGGAAAGTTAATGATAACTATTAAATACCGGTCACTTTAAGAGACCACAGAAAGTTGATGATAGCTATTAAATACTGGTCCACTATTAAAGACCAGAGAAAGATAATGATAGCTATTAAATGCTGGTCCACTATTAGAGACAAGGGAAAGAAAATGATAGCTATTAAATACTGGTCCCCTATTAAAGACAAGAAAAAGTTAACTATTAAACGGTGGTCAACTATTAGATACAAGAGAAAGTTAATGATAACTATTAAATACCGGTCAACGATTAGATACAAGGGAAAGTTAATGATAACTATTAAATACCGGTCACTTTAAGAGACCACAGAAAGTTGATGATAGCTATTAAATACTGGTCCACTATTAAAGACCAGAGAAAGATAATGATAGCTATTAAATGCTGGTCCACTATTAGAGACAAGGGAAAGTTAACTATTAAATACTAGTCCAATTATAGACAAGGGAAAGTTAACTATTAAATACTAGTTCCAATTATAGACACAAGCGAAAGTTTATGATAGCTATTAAATGCTGGTCCACTATAAGAGACAAGAGAAAATTAACTATTAAATACTGGTCCACTATCTGAGACCAGAGAAATGTTGACTATTAAATACTTGTCCACTATCTGAGACCAGAGAAAGTTAATGATAACTATTAAATGCTGGTCTACTATTAGAGCCAAGGGAAGGTTAATGATAGCTATTAAATACTTGTCAACGATTAGATACAAGAGAAAGTAAATGATAACTATTAAATACTTGTCAACGATTAGATACAAGAGAAAGTTAATGATAACTATTAAATACTGGTCACTTTAAGAGACCAGAGAAAGTTGATGATAGATATTAAATACTGGTCCACTATTAGAGACCAGAGAAAGTTAACTATTTAATGCTGCCACTATTAAAGACCAGAGAAAGTTGATGATAGATATTAAATGCTGGTCAACTTTTAGACACAAGAGAAAGTTAATAATAGCTATTAAATACCGGTCACTTTAAGAGACCAGAGAAAGTTAATGATATCTATTAAATACTGGTCACTATTAGAGACAAGGAAAAGTTAACTAATAAATGCTGGTCCACTCGTCAAAACCAGAGAAAGTTAATGATAACTATTCGATACTGGTCCACTATAAGAGACAAGGAAAAATTATTGATATCTATTAAATACTGGTCCACTATTAGAGACAAGGAAAAGTTAACTATTTAATACTGGTCCACCATAAGACACAAAGGAAAGTTAATGATAGCTATTAAATACTGGTCACTATTATAGACCAGAGAAAGTAAAAGATAACTATTGAATACTGGTCCACTATTAGAGACAAGGAAAAGTTAACTATTTAATACTGGTCCACCATTTGACACAAAAGAAAGTTATTGATAGCCATTAAATACTGGTCCACCATTTGACACAAAAGAAAGTTAATGATAGCCATTAAATACTGGTCCACTTTTAGAGACGGAAAAGTTTACTTTTAAATACTAGTCCAATTTTAGACACAAGCGAAAGTTAAACATAACAATTAAAAACTGATCCACTATTAGAGACAATGGAAAGTTAACTATTAAATGGTGGTCAACAATTAAAGACCAGAAAAAGTTATTGATAACTATTAAATACTGGTCCACCATTAGAGACAGGAAAGTTAACTATTAAATACTAGTCCAATTTTAGACACAAGCGAAAGTTTATGATAGCTATTAAATGCTGGTTCACTATAAGAGACAAGAGAAAGTTTATGATAACTATTAAATACTAGTCCGCTATTAGAGACAAGGGAAAGTTAACTATTAAATACTGGTTCACTATCTGAGACCAGAGAAATGTTAACTATTAAATACTGGTCCACTATCTGAGACCAGAGAAAGTTAATGATAACTATTAAATGCTGGTCCACTATTAGAGACTAGGGAAAGTTAACTATTAA
This sequence comes from Crassadoma gigantea, assembly GCA_032360845.1. Taxonomy (NCBI): domain Eukaryota; kingdom Metazoa; phylum Mollusca; class Bivalvia; order Pectinida; family Pectinidae; genus Crassadoma; species Crassadoma gigantea. The sequence continues at coordinate 3,856 of JAULCA010441239.1, read as the reverse complement.
ATACGGGTCCACTATTAGAGACAAGAAAAAGTTAATTATTAAATGCTGGTCCACTTTTAGACACAAAAGAAAGTTAATGATAGCTATTAGATACTGGTCATTATAAGGGACTAGAGAAAGTTAATGATAACTATTAAATTCTGGACAAGTTAAGAAGAAGGGAAACACTATCTCCCTGAAATCTACCAAGGACTGCATCAGTATACGTGCCAAAGTCTACATGAAAGAACAAATTTTTCAGGTAACCTAGATAACATTATTTTAAGTTAACTTTTTGTCTTTACGCTGTAAAAAATTAAGTAGATTACTTTTCAAGACTTAATAGGTATTTGCAATAAATTCTTTACCACAAACTTTTTGTGTATGATATCTCGACAAGTAAGTAATTATAGGCTGGAGAGCAGGTAATTAAACTTACCTGTGTACGCTAACCTTGGGCTGACCCACAAAACAGGATGATGTGCACATTTTTGAGATATTTCAATAAGAAATAACCATTATGGAAAGACATTAGATTTCAACTGAGTGCTAACTTTTATTTGAACATTTCATACACTGTTCAATGTTAGCTAAATCCAGTACAGATCAGGAGCTGAAAGCAATACAAGAGAACCAGAGAATTTGACCAAAGGTCAAAACAATGATCATGTTTAGTTCATAATAGCTTTATATCTTGATGCCCAGGTAGCAGTCTACAGTAGCGTACAGTGGCCATGGGTGATATTTTTGTACAATGAATAACCCCTGTAATATTCAAAACTTAAAAAAAAAAAATCAGCACTTAAATTGGCATATACATGATGGAGTGGACTATGTGGGCTTCCTACTTTAAAACAAAAAAACGAATTTGGCGGGGAAACTACATTTTTGGCCATTTACAAAACTGTGTCTACACCAGGAAAGTTAGCCGTTCCTGTAGTCCTTTTTTGTACTCGGCACATGTGTAAATATTGTCAAAAATCGAGTTGAACGACTTTTGCTGAAACATGAGTATTTCTGTTATCGAGTAGGTGATATTTAATTTAAGACAGGTTTAAAGAAAAAAATTACTGCTTGCGTTGGTCATATTTTGGGTTAAAAATCATGTTTTTTTGCATATTTTGGTGTTTTTTGGTGTGGTAACCATGGTTTTCACAAGTCCCAAATCTAGCGAAAACAGGTTTTAAAAAAAATCATTCTTCTAAAATAAATGTATTGAAAACGTAGTTTATAAATACATATACATATTTAGGTGTATTGTGCAAGATGAATCGACTATTCATGATTATCCGAGACATGCCCTTTATTTTTAGGAACAGGCTATTTCTACTGTAGACTGCTACCCCAGCAATGCTATATATGGTTATGGGGAGGGGATCTCAACTGCTTCAAAAAACTCAGAAACTAAGTCCCTATTGGAGGGGGAATACCCAAGGCCTATTTTTACATCATGATTGTCTTTATCTCTTGATGCCCAGCAATGTTATATATGGTTATGGGGCGGGGATCTCAACTGCTTCAAAGATATAACCCAGAAACTACTGTATAGTTGCTTTTATTTGCAGGGGATTTAACTTTGCTATATTCGCGGTCAAATAAAATTCCGCGAATTTAAATACCCATGAAATGTATCACCCTGTAAAGCCAATTTTCCATCGTGCATATACCTCATACGAGCTTATACAAAACTGACACAAAATACAACTCACTTTTATTTCAATCATAAACACAATTCACTTAATAAAGACCTACAGGCCATGGTGTACACGCCTTATAGTGTGAAGTACTCACCCATTCGTATAACATCGCAGGTCTACCTTGTGTAAGTACTTGGCCAAATCGGCAGAAGAGTTACAAACGGTTCTCACCCAAGGTTCATAAATAAGAACGAATGTCAAAAGGGATAACTCGTACTACAACTATGAAAATGGAAATGCGCAAAATTTTATACCAGTGAATAAGTTCCAATAAGAAAAACGTGAAGAATTTAACAAATATACAGTAAGTCTGTGTGAGTGGAGGAAGACCCCAGTACCTATTTTTACAATATGATTATGTTTATCCATTGATGCCAAGCAATGCTATATATGGTTATGGGTTAGGGATCTCAACTACTTAAAAGATATAACCCAGAACCTAAGTCCTTAAGGGTAGGGAATTACCCCAGGGCCTATTTTTACAACATGATTATGTTTATATCTTGATGCTCAGCAACACTATATATGGTTATCAGGTGGGGATCTCAACAGTTTCAAAGATATAACCCAGAAACTAAGTCCCTTAAGAATTTACTATGTTTCCCCTATCAGGCCGAACTCCTCAAGCCCCTAGGGGTCCAGACCTGCATATTATACAAAACTGGTTCCCTTTCACCCAAGAATGCTACTTCAGACCAAATATCCTTTCATTCCTGTACAAGAAGAAGGATTTTAAAGAATTTGCTATACTTCCCCTATTGGGGCCCCACCCATCAGGCCCTTTGGGGCCAGACTCACAGTTTATACAAAATTGGTTCCACTTCACCCAGGAATGCTTCAGACAAAATATGGAACAAATCCTTTCACTCCTAAATAAGAAGAAGGATTTTTAAAAATTTGCTATATTACCCCATTGGGCCCCGCCCCGCAGGCCCTTTGGGGGCAAGACACACAGTTTATACAAAATTGGTTCTTCTGCATCCAAGGATGCTTCAGACCAAATACGGAACAAATCCTTGTATTCCTACACAGGAAGAAGGATTTTAAATAATTTGTTATGTTTCCCCTCTTCGGCCCTGCCCCTCAGGCCTCAGAGGGCCAGACCCACCATTTATACAAAATTGGTTCCCCCTCACCTAAGAATGCTTCACACCAAATATGGAACAAATCCTTTCATACTTACAGAATAAGAAGGATTTTAAATTATTTGCTATGTTTCCCCTTTTTGGCCCCGCCCCTCAGGCCCTTGGGAGGCTAGACCCACACACAAATTATACAAAATTGGTTGCCTTTGCACCCAAGAATGCCTTAGACCAAATATGGAACAAATCCTTTCACTCCTACAAAAGAAGAAGGATTTTAAAGAATCTGCTATATTTCCATTATTGGACCCCACCCTTCAGCCCCCAGGGGGGCCAGAGCCACCATTTATACAAATTTTGTTCCCCTTCACCCAAGAAGGTCATGACTAGTTGTGATTTTATGGAAAAGTTGTCGGATGGATGACGAACGCCGTGCCATACCATAAGCTTACCAGCCCTTTGGGCCAGGTGAGCTGAAAATGAACATTGATATTATAAATTTCCTTGGAGTATATAAACACAAGTCTCCAGTTCGACAGGTCAGAAAGCTCTCCCTAGAGACATGACAATTCTAACATTTGGTTGACAGTTGGCAAGAGGTACACACTTACAGTATTCATTCATAAATAAATCAGTAAACTATAGTAAATTTAGCATGGTTACCCTCCAAGTAAAAGCAAAACACAAAACAAATTCCAATAAATTTTTCATACATAGGCTCCCCTTTATTTGGTTTTGGCAATAACTGTGAAGTGATTAGACGATACATACTGTAGTGTGACTAGACCAGGATACTGTAGTGTGATTAGACTAGGATACTGTAGTGTGATTAGGTCAGGATACTGTAGTGTGATTAGGTCAGGATACTGTAGTGTGTTTAGACCAGGATACTGTAGTGTGATTAGGTCAGGATACTGTAGTGTGTTTAGACCAGGATACTGTAGTGTGACTAGGTCAGGATACTGTAGTGTGTTTAGACCAGGATACTGTAGTGTGACTAGGTCAGGATACTGAAGTGTGATTAGACCAGGATACTGTAGTGTGACTAGGTCAGGATACTGTAGTGTGTTTAGACCAGGATACTGTAGTGTGACTAGG
>JAULCA010441228.1:0-10709 GCA_032360845.1 Crassadoma gigantea | reverse complement strand
TAAAAATAAACGGTTTTTAATGCAGTGAGTATAATGTGCCATTAAGACTTCTCCTAAGGTGATATCCTCACAAAAAAAGATGTAACATTCACTACAGTAAAGATATAAGTTTATTTAACTTGAAAAATGTTATGAACTGTTTACGCGTAGTGAATCAAGGTGTGTGAAAAAAATGTGACTCAATGTTCAATATTCAATGCTCAATTTATTTCAAAAAGTTTACATTTATAGGTACAAGATATCAATACAGTCTATAAATATACAATAAAGCTTGCCATGGCGGCAGTGTTCATGCGTAAACAAATAAGTGACATGTATTGTGAATGAATGTGCATCATAATAATATACCAGGTATACCTAGGGGTAGTAACACTGTTTACAACATCTACATTCTCTAGGTATATTATTATAAAATCCAACTTCTACAGCCAAAGAATGTGTAGATGTACTTATTCGAGTTATATATTTTGTGGGGTAAAGTTGTAATGATTCTCAATTGTATGATATGCTTATACAATAAACATTTTGGAGAATTATCGACTGCGGCCCTTAGGATTCGTATGCCTTGATCAAAATTTCTTTGTTTTACAAATTCTTCTCTTACTACTATAGCCTAATTGAAATCGTTTTTACAACATTGTAATAAAAATCTTTATGAAGTAGATATACAGTGTAATACAATTTTCAGATTCAAAGATCTTAAACCAATACTTCATCATTCTAATTTCTTTTCATCCAAACTAGAGGAAACCGTTCCAATTCAAGACATTCCATGTTGTTATTTGCCAATTTCTTCACTTTTAGTAATTTCTAACAAAAATGTAAATGTACATGTTCTATATCTGAAGCTTTGTGCATACACCAAATTTCACTTGCATAAAAAGCGGACACTGCTTACATAAAAAAAATAATGTATCGAAAAGGTGGAGCATGGTTTTTACATTTAACTTTAATGATGAACGCTTAAAATAATGCAAACATAGCTTTTTCCTTCGTCCTTGGATAGCTAATTGTTTTTGGATAGAAGTGAATTTATTATTGTAATTTAAAATAACACCCATGTCAGGGAATTGATCCACACATTCAAACTTACTCCCTTTGTAATACCATTTTTCATCATTATGGAACCTTCCATCTTTTCCTAAAAATATAAAAAAATTTTCAGCATTTACAGTTAATTTCCATTCAGGACGATAATTTTCTAAATTATTGAGCATATCTTGGAGACCTTCAACAGTCTCCGAGAATAATACTAGATCATCAGCATATAGCAACAGATACAAACTGAGTTTATCAAACTCATATCTACCCTTGCAATTTTATATAAAATATGATTCAAAATCATTTAAATGCAGAGTAAAAAAGTCCTATATTTTATAATTCATATTTAATATCTCTCAACCAGTTATATTTATCACTAACATTAATTCATTCCATAAGATCATCATATATTTCAGTCATAATACAATTCTGACTATGTACTAATTTAACCAAAATTTGAACTCTCTCAACTTCCTTATTGTAATCAGAGGATCTACTCCTAATTCCTCATAGATCATGTTATTAGCTATACTTCGCTTCATCCCAAACATTTGCTTTAAAAAATCATTTGTACTTTTTCAATATCCTTGGCACAACAAAATCCTCAGAACTCACTTCCATAATTGCGAATCGGGCTCACATAGGTTTTGAATAATGATGACATAGTTTGTACATTCAAATCGAACTTCCGTGTCTTTGAGTTTAGCGCAAACAACGCTTTTCTACCTTGCGAATACAGATTACGCTGAGTCTTAGTAAATTGTCTGTTACAGTTCAATAATAATCCTAGATAATTAAATTCATCAACAACTTCTATATTTTTACACCATCTAACACATTTTTATTATCTAGAGCCTTCCAAGCCTTTCAAAAAACAGCAATTTTAGATTGTTTGAGTAGTGACAGTAAGCTTCAATTTTTCAGAGAACAAAAGTAAAGTGTCAAGTGACTTATGAAGTTCCTCCTCTGATTCTGATATAAGCACCATGTCATCAGCATACATAAGTAGAAAAAGGCTTAAAGTCTTGAACTTGTATGACATATTAACTTCTTGTATAAACTCCATCTCACAATCGTTCACATATATTGAGAACATTATTGGTGATAAACATTTACCTTGAATAAATACATATGTTAGATCGATTGACAGTATCGAAAGCTTTCTCGTAGTCGACAAAGCTGCAACATAGTCTTTTATTTTGTGAGAATGTCTCTATTACCAGATCTCAATCCAAAGAATGCATCAGAAATATTTTCATTGTGTGCGCCCATGAAAGCAACCGATTGTTCACTGTACCATTAAAAAGTTTTCAAAGACAGCTTAATAAACGTATACCCCGATAGTTAATCAACTTTAAAAAAAAAATAAAGACAAGACAGTGCCTCTGCCAATCGCGTAGGAAAATGTTTCTGCCCTAAGATTTTATTAAACACTGATTTAATAGCTAGTAACAAAGTATGTTTACATTCAATGATACGATCGCTTATAATGCCATCTGTGCCATGTCCTTTATTCCTTTTAACTTTCTGATCGCAGCAAGGATCTCTTCTTCTGTAAATTCATTATTCGTTTCAGGGTATATAACATTTTCATCTGGTAATAGTTGACCGACCCTGTCTAAGTTATCTCCATCACTAGAAGACACAAGAGTTTTGAAGTAACTACGAAAATACTCAATATTAAAGTTTGAAATTTTAGCCGCTGCTAAAATATTTGAAGAACAGTCTTGGATTACCTTTCCTTATATTATCAAACATATCATCTTTACTTCGCTTATATTCGCACTTGAAGTGCCTTTCCAATGTCTAATATACCTTCCTTGCAATATGTGAATTCCAGTGTGCTTCGACATTTTTATCCGTAAAGAATATTCTTAGGAATGAGAGACACGTTTTATATTTTCGTTTACACTCTTCGTTGAACCATGAATTGTTTTCCTGTTTATCAACTGTGTGTTTACCTATGCGATTTACATTTCTCATTTCTCACCGACATTGGTTACTTTTACATATGAACGGAATGTCATCAGTAATGTTACATATACGATGCACTGTGTTGTCTGTTTCCTCCTGGGTGCTAAACGTGCTGTCACGTACTAGTGTTTCGTGTTCTACTATTCTTGCATTAATAATATCGTCCTTAAAGGTGTTCATCTGACCATCTGTTTAATGCGCATTCTCTCCCGTGTTACATATGTGTACTTGTGCGCTCACCAGTGACACCATCTAATGATAAACTTTCAAAGTGCATGGGGTCGCGGTCAAAGTGTGTATTGAAACTGCTTACAATCAAGTTTAAAATGTAATCACTTGTTGTCAATACTTAGCCGATGACCGACATGCCGCGCGATCCATTAAATGTATATCCTGTTGTTCACATGTCCGTCCGTTCAGTATACGGAGTCCACCTGTTCTGCATAAGTTCAACATATGATTTCCAAATGTATTCACAGTACTATCTGGGTTCACACGCGGCGGTAGATACAGACCTCCTTTGCAGTTCACAACATCTGAAACCTATGCTGTCAGTGTGTGACGTATGGAATCCTCTTGGACACAGACGGCTGGTTTCCCGTCTTGCTGTTAAAGTCTCCAGCTATGATAACTTTGCCTTGTGATGAGAAGTATTTCATATTACGCTTTAACTCTTCGAATGAATCATTTTCATATGATTTGTAATAATTTGCCTGATAGGGTGGTATATACACAACATACAAAAAAACATATTCAGCATCTTGTTGGGTGATCTCTATCCAAACTAATGAATCGTCGGTTACCTTACACACATTTACATATTCACTGAGATTTGCTTTATACATAAGAATCATCCAATCTCTTTGCTTACACTTTGTTTTCGATCGAATAATGCACTTTGAACAGAAACATTTTAAATCTGAAGTAAAATCTTCACTAATCTAGCATTCAATATCGTAAGTGATGCTATAATTTAAATTACCTTTGTTTTCTAAATTAGTCTCTGCGCCACCATTGAATGTTCCATGAGAGAACTTGAAGCATGCGTGCATTCTCCTTTCTGTCCTAGTTGGGGATGCCCGGTGTGGTTGTTACCTTGAATGTTGTCCTAGCGTTTGAGGGGTGCAACCTACATTCCCGCGTGTGGGGGTCCGTACTGGCGGTGGTACACGCAGGGTCCCCTCGATATTAGTGTGTTTGTCACTCATTTACATTGCCTTCTTCTCACGTTTGGCTTGTTTTAGAACAGGGTATAGTTGCGTTCTGTTCTCCTTAGAAACTTGTTTTGACATACAAAGCGGTTTCTCATGAAGCAGGTGACCTGACGACCTTGCATGCTCCCGACATCTTAAGTCCAGAAAACGCGCTACTTTTGGTCTACGTTTGCCGCAGTTGTGTGCGCAGTTTATATATCTGCCTACGTCTGGGATATTCAGTTCGACTTCACATAAATCGTTTATCATCCGTATGCAGTCCTCATTTTGTTACTCATTGATTCCATAAAACAACAGGTTGTCTCTCAATGACCTGCACTGTAGGTCTATGACGCTCGATTTCAGCGACTCTGTGGGCGAGTCCATTTCACTTATGGTGGCGCTCACCTCTCGTCCATCTGGAATGTCCGAGTTCTCGATTCGTTCTACCCTAGACGTAAAATCTTTAATTTCCTCCCTCTTCCCCTGAAATATTTTCTTAACATAACCTCCCATTCAGGTTTTTTGGCAAGTAGCTCTGTCGCCCATGGTGGGACACTATTGATACCGGTGTGAGCCGGTCCTGGAAACCCTTGCACGTTATGTGGTATAGCAAACTGCAAAAATATGGGCGAGGCCGACCCCATGAATCCAGACACATGAATGGTGCTGGGGAGGGGGTATATTTTGTTGGAGGGATGGTGTAGATGAATCTGTATTAATAGAGGTGTATGTCTCTGAAATACCTGACTGTCCTGACCGTCCGCCATATTGTCACACTGGATTGAATCGTTGACAAATGTGTCCCTCTTTTTAACTTTCTCTTAAACTTTTCCTTACCATCCTCCATATTCAATCTTCTCCATATTCTCTTTGGATTATTAGCCTCTCTTTCTTTTCTTTTTACTTTTGGACCTCATTGGTGTAGTTTAAGCTATATATATTTCAGCCACGGTGTCGAAAAGACACGTCCTGCCGCCCTGGCATGTGCACTCCCGTCTTGAAAAGCATACATCGCCGTCATAAAGTTAAAAGATCATAAGTGACATTCTGTCGAAAAAATTATGTCCGACTTATCAAAGAAAAACTGCATAGTAACACTATTAGTCAATTGATTTTGACGAAATTGTAATAAAGTGGCTGTTATAAACCAATTTTTAACAGCATCTAGGATCTCTTCATATTTGTATAAACGGTCTGAAGACCTCTTCATATTGGAGGAATTTTATGACATGTCAGAGCTGAAATGTTGCAATGGTGTAGTTATGTATATACCATAATTTATGTTGCAGATGCCCATAAAACAAATGCTTATTCTAACGTCGCTTCATCTTAACTTCAAATTGGAAATCTAGGCAGTGAATAGAAAGTGCCGTTATACTCCATGCCCTGATTGGATGAGCGACGACATGTGACACGTCTGTAAATATGTTACATACCTCGACCTATAAATAGAAAAGGGTTACAGACCCCTACTAAAAATAGGCCTTTGTATTTTCCCAGCCATCGATTAACAACCTATTGCAATCAAATCATCTGTTACAGACCTTGGCCTATAAATAGAACAGTGTTACAGACCGCTACTAAAATAGGCCTAGGTAATACCCCGGCAAATCTGTAATTCTGTTACCAATCACACTACTGAATTCAACTACAAAATGAATTGTATGATCAATTCGGAACTATGTGAACATTGATGATGTCGATTGTGCAGATAAATTTACTTGAAATTAAATATCACATGAATTGAATCTGAAATTTAATTTTGTGTATGTTATTTTGTATTTGATGTCCTTCAGTCTGTGATTCCAAAATAGTCCATGCTATTCATGTATTTATCATTTGAAAAATTATTAATCTTATTGTAAAATGTCATATAATAAAACAATTGTGGACTTCAGTTTCGGTCTATCCCTGATTTACGGACCTGGTCTAAACAATATTCACATCGGCCTTCGGAATATCGTTCAGATCAGGTCCGTAAATCAGGGATATACCTCACCTGAAGTCCATAATTGTATAATTTATTCACTGCTATGAAGATAAGTTGTATCAAGTGGATAATCACTGATGTTTCACCGGTAAGATGCTGTTAATACGGATAGCGTAAGGGCATTTTTTTATTGTTTGTACATCGTATGTGGCCTCAATTTCCAAGATGGCTTTTAAGCATGGAAACACCGAAAGTGGACAAAGTGTTTACTTATCAATCCTAACTACGCTTCGCTGATCTGTTATATCAAAAAGCAAAATATTTGTTTTCATTTTGCTTGTGTTACTGATTTGTTTACTTACCGATTTTATTTACTTCTTTAAAATAATACGTAAACGGATGATCCGTAATAGAGCGTAGCATTGACAAAGGTTGATGCCGAGACCAATCCCACGTAGGGGTAATAATTATAAGGGAGTAAGGTGATGTAAAATGGGGAATTCCTGTCTTTTTTTCAAAGAAAAAACGTTGCTGAACAGTGCGAAAGTACACAAACACTGAAAACTCTGAATTATCCGATTGACGGTGTTTGATATATTAATTCTCGTGTGCAGTATACATGTATGCATTTTTGTTATACCATACCAGAAAAACCTTTCAAATAAACAGTTATGTTTGTATTGTAGACGAACAGCTGCTGATGTGACTTTCAGTGTTGTATTTAACCAGGTTCCGGTTACAAATCTTGTTATTGTATACACTCTCGTGTGCCTTTAGGACGTCCTTGAAGGAGGAGAGACCTTTTAGATTTAAGGTTTTCTTTTTTCATTTTGTTTTACTATTTCATTCTTTTCAAACATCTTCATTATCTTAGCTGGCTGTATCTTACTGCTTTCTTTCATCGTCCCTTTCATCCATACAGATTATAATGAATTTGTCAATTTTCCGGTCGACGATTAAGTTTTTCTGAAGTATATTTTTTAGTTTTAATACGCCTTGAACTTATTGAATTATATAACTGTGTCTGTGTGGTATATAACACAAACAAGATGTTACCAAGGGACTATGCATTCGTGGTACACTTTATTTATGCTGCGCTGCTAGAAAAAAATAATTGCTTTCATTTCATAAATTACTTGCATGTTTGATTCATTATGAAAATATCCCAAAGAGGATTGCCAACAACTGTAGGATTCGGTACGTTTCTATACAAAATTGCAATCAACATCAAGCATGAGTGATTCTGTTGGTATATCAAAATGCTCAAGTATATAGTGAAACCATTAGATTTTCTATTTATTACATTTCGTAAGTAACAACAACAATGAAAATGAGCTCTGGATGTAATAGCATAATAATTACTATTTACATATATGTAATCATGAGAAAAACAGAAGCATTACTAATTTCAAAAACCAATGAAGAATAAGACATTAAGCTGGCTTTTTATAATGCTTATTTAGGTGTTTAAATAACGCCATAAACATCTAGGCGTTTTTTAAGATGCGAACTGGATTTTGTCACATCAAATCGATAGTATTTGTAAAAATTGTTAGGAAACAAATAGGGATGCTTCGCAAATTAAAATTCGCTCTAAATCGTAAAATATTGAATAGGTTTGATCTAACCTTTATCTTACCTCTCTTGGTATATTGCTGTAAGGTATGGTATGGTTGTTCTATCGTCGATGCATGCAAATTAGAAAAATTACAATAAGAAGTTTCGCGTATTGTCACGGGTTTACATTCCTGTGCTAGTGGAGCAGATTAGGCAACTCTGTCTAAAAGATGCACTCCACAGTAACCTTCATCTTATTTACATATTTTTTACATAAAATATGACCAAAGCTTACCACCTCTGGTTTCTACTATATATATTTCAGGATTAACCTGAATACATTTTTTATGTTATGGACATAGTGTACTCTAAATAAACCGTTAAGCGGTTTATGATTAGAGTACACTCCGGTTTTTTGTGTTATATCTCCATACCATAAAAAATATATTCAAATTAGTCATCATATTTTAATCTACTATACACAATCAATATGGAAATCCACTTCTATTGATAGACTCTTTTCTCCTAGAAATTATTACGCTGCTGTATCAGCCAATCAAGAACGACGTTACAAATGGCGCCGTCATTTTTTTATGTTGCGGGATGATAACAAATATTTTTACGCCAATAAAAATGCTTGTTACAAGCAAGATTAAATTATATTACCATATAACATAAGAAACATTGATAACTATACCATTCTAAATCTTTCATACATTCTACTGTAAGATTATCCTTGAAGCCACCACGAAAAATGTACATTTATTTAATATTCTTAAAGATAGGGAAACCAGATGAAACGTTCAAGGTATCAGATTTTTATCTAGAGTTGCTGACCGCTTAGACATAAATGTAGTACTCTAAACGATGATCTCTTCAACGCTAACTTAATTAACTCTTCTAATTGTACATACGGCTACTCTGCACATGCAGCAGATATACTGACCAACGACTACGAATGTTTAGAAATCTTCCTAAATATTTACCTCAAGAGAAACTTTTACATGGTAGTGAAAAACCTCGAGTGAAGAAACTGAAGAACAATTTAACAATTTATCCACGTCCAGCAGTTCGTGTCGAGTTCTTGCAGATTCAACTAGGTCACGTCGACGTTTTCCTAACTATAGTCATCTCTTCTGCAACCCTTCTTCTGATCCCCCCATCTCATTATTTACCCGTATGCAAGTTAGAATAACATACATAAATATGTATAAATGAGTGCAAGTTCGGGTGAGGTTGTGTATAACTATTAATTTTTTTATGTTCAGTCATGTGATGTGCCCTTCCCGTCGCGGACGGCACAGTGGAAACGGATTTTCGAGAATGTACATGGAAAGAAACAGGAGAACAACAATTTTGCTTGGTGGGGTGGGAACAATAGAAATGTGAATGTGATGAATAATGCTAAACATATCACTTGTCCTTGCTGGGAAAGATTCATCACAATTGTTTTACATGTATACTGCTATTATGTGTGTAGGCGCGGGTGTGAGAGTGCGTGAGTTTGGTTGTGTAAGTATATGAGTGAACATGGATATACGAGTAAATCTTTATTTCAATATTATTGGCTCTCCCGCTACCTCTTTTCTTTTCAATTGTTCAATTTAAACGCTATTGTTTAAGCAATGAACTATTTTTGTATGGTGATCTTTTTGAATGACACAGCTTTGCAAGCAAACATCATGATGCGTGCTAGTTAATTAATTTTAAATAGAAGCACGGAAGTCCGTGATAAAACACATATATTGTAATATATATATATACTTATTTTAAAAAAGAGACAATCTAGGAGTTTTAAACAACTTGTATGTACGGTTTGTTTGGTGAGCTTAACTGTTACCTTAATTTGATCTTAGTCTAGAAACACATTCATGCTAACAGAATCAGCCCTGGGCGATGCAGATGGACAAAATATCGGAGGCACGGAAGTTTTTGTTTTAACATGTCCAATATAGGTATAATTGGTTACACACACACACACAAACGCACACGTCACCTTTTACGATACACATAGAGCGTGATACAGCAGGTCAATTTTTGATTTCTTCAATGCCCCCGATTCTGAAGGGAGCCCACATTAGTCGCCCCTTATTTTGATCATAAGATTTTGTTCAGAAGACTTTCTATGTGTTAAACAGACTTTGGATGTGGCGAGATGAAAGGTCAACTTGTCTACTTTGCATAACCTTCGTTCAATCGTTTGCTGTTTGGTACTATAGATGAAAAAAAATGAGCATTGCCGCGCAGAGAAATATGTGGGTTTTGTTTTTGAGCGAGTGTCTTACCTGTCGATTACTTGTCAAGCATACACATGTTGCTTTGAACTGTAAACACGCGAGTACATTCCACGATTGACAATCTGTAACGCTATCGTTTTATATTGACCATTTAGTCATCTGTTAGATAACAATTGATAAGACATTTAGCCCATCTGAATATGAACTGGTCCATGGGGATAATGAAATGCTTAACCACCTATGAGAAGGAGAAATTATATGTATGATCTGTCTGCGTGTGGTAGTATGAAGGTAAGTCACCAGGCTAAAATTTTCTATCTACAAGATCTGATAATATCTTCTTTACAGAGTCCGTATTTTGTGAAAACTGTTGCTCCTTGTCTGACTGAAGCCATCGCTCCTACTCTAAGACATCGTTGAGTTCTCTAAATTTATTCCTTGTATTATCGCTTGATACAAATTCGTAAGTCTTTTTATATGTTCATAATTTCATAATATCTAGCCACATATTTTTAAAAGAAATTTGCTCGATGCTATTAATTTAATTGTTTAAATTCCATTACCCGATCTAACTATTCAACCGCTAAGATAACAGTGTTGGCCCAGCTGGTATCATTAAGATAAAAGGCTAAGGACGAGAAGAGGACCTGCGTGGTAACGGAAGAGAAAAAAATCAAGATTGAGATGCTGAATATATTGTGGGTAATGAATGTGTTTATAGTCTTATTGGTTCAACATTGTTATCAGTTTGTTGCCTGAATTTATTTTTGATAA
>JAULCA010441217.1:0-10709 GCA_032360845.1 Crassadoma gigantea | reverse complement strand
ATCTTAATCAACCAGTGAGTATTTAGGAGATCCACATTTAAGTGAGGTTCAGCGGTAAATCAAATTTGTTTTCGATACTTTATTTTCATTATTTTTGATAGAGTAACCCCCCTCCCCCCACACTCTTCATCGGATCTACTTTCTGAATAAGGTATGAACAATTACGTATGCCGTTGTTACATACGGAGTTATGCTTATAAAGGAGGTACCGTAGCAGAACAGTGCATTTATAATTCAAATATATCTGCGGAAAAGTGTATATGACTATAATATATATATCATTATCATTTAACATATACATATAGTTTTGTATAACATGTATATTTTTTTTTGTATGACTATACTTGGGCTTTTGTTATTGTTGTATTATACTTTTATTTTCTTTTTTTAAGAATACGATCAAATATTATTTTTTTGGTAGTTGTTATTAAACAGAGGAAATAGTAACCTACCACAATATTTATATAATAATTACTTTTCTACGCATAAATCAAATGCGACAATTGGTTATACTATGTAAGTCAAAATATTGAACTTGTAAATGTAATGAAGTTCCTGGTATATATACAGTCGTAAGTGGAATATTTGAATAGTATAGACTCAAATGTATAGACATGGTTTTAAGTATATATTAATAATACATGGTTGATTCATATCAGTAAAAGCGACCCCTAATATCTATAAAGTGTAATTGTAAGGTTATATAATTCCGGGGTTTCCCTCTTTCACATTTATACGAATGAGATAACATACAAGAAATGTTTTTGTTTTTGTTTTTTGTTTGTTTTTGTTTTAATATTATTTAAAGTAATTCCAAATTATCAATTAATCATACGGCGTGTAATATCTTCAAATGCTTAGATCATGTACTACAACTAATGTATCACAACACGAATATTTTACATCTATTTTTTCTTTTCTTCACTGAGAAAACATGCTTTCCATTTATGTTTTAAATAAACTTAAATTAAACTGAATTAAAATAGCCTTATACATACAGAATATTCAAGACCATAAAACGGATTGTTGTACGACATGCTTTAAAATCCGGTTAGTATTTACCTCCTTCCTACTCATTGTTTGATATGTGAACATTCACTTCCGTAGTATACATACTACAGGGAGACCTTTGCTAGTTTTATAAATGCCAACAGTGGAACGAACTGAAATAGGTAGTAAGACTTTGTATTTTATACTTTTAGACTCAGGTATATGTTTATAGACTTTCTATATTAAGTTATGTATTCAAGATACATGCTCGATGCACAGGGGTTCGTTACAAACCCCTACGAGAGACGTCTCTGCCCCTGTGCACGAACCAAGGTGTACGGTAACTGAAAGATTAAATGAAAGCCGCTTTTCTTTTTCACACTCATATGTATTACAGATGATAAGGAATGTTCTGTGTACTATCATAGGTAATTCAAAAATTATCGATTTATAAAATGACCTTTATAGCATATTGGTTCATACAAAACGATAATCCGGATAATAAGACAACGTACTACAATGCATCAAAATACGGATTTATTTTTTACTTACACATTCTCTTTCTTCACTTCTTGCTTTTGTTTTTTTCAGTTATTGTCTTTTATATATCCAGTAAAATTAAGTTGACTTAAATACACCCTTATATTATTACTACTTCTTACTTGCATTACAAACAATAATTTTAAATATTTATTTAAGTATAAATTTATCATGTATTACACAAGAACGAATATTTTTATAGCTGTATTAGTTTTGATGTTTAACATATATTCGTGTATCATACTCTGTTCTATTTGAGTGAATATGGCCATACTAATTCTGTAATACAACCCAGAGGAAAGGGACAGTTATGAGCTTTGTGCTCTTATTCCGAGCCTGGTAACTTATTACTGAATGAACTACTCGTTTAAGTATACAAGTAAAACTTAATGATATCTAGGGGTAAAGTGGATCCATTCTAAACAGGTTGTCTCCCCTTCTCCAGCAGAAATAATGTTAATGTGACATGTGTCATTTTGTCCACGTATATATAATATAAAATCAATAAAAATACAATAAGAATATATCAAAATTAAGAAAACGAAAATAAAGATTTATAATGTTTTCTCCTGTTTTGATAATATTCTTTTTCTTCGTTTCAAAACCAGCAATTAATAACATTTCTCCGACTCGATTAGAAGTTCGTAACTTGCAGAAGAAATAGAGGTTATTAATGGTGTCTTCAGTAAGAAAACAATATATATTTCACGAGTATGGCTAATGTTTTGATATTTTTCACGAGTGCGGAAAACCTTGAATAAGCTTTGCACACTGAAGGAGCCAAACACGCTACATGGTATTACAATTGTTTCATACAGCTCAGCACCGGTCGATGGGATGAGTCCAATACCAAACCACGTTTACAAAGAGACAGAAGGGTAATATCATCTGCCTTAGTTTGACAGGTGACAGTTACACCATGTATAAGATAAGAGTACCGTGAAGCACATAACTCGATTAAATTATTAATAAAATAATGCTTTCCTAACGCATGCCTTACCATATCTTAAACCAATTAGAAATAAAACCTTGGTATAATAATGTGCTTTACATAGCTGGGTGTAACAAAACAATGATATTGATATACTTTGACTTTAAACCTGAACTGTGAAGTTTGAAAAATAGGCCGTTGTGCCAAACACAATCAAATGCATTGGCAGCATCAAGAAAAAGTGTCAAAAGTTTACTATCACTGTAACACGCATTTGCGATAGAATCATGGACTAGAAATGATGTCATAGTACTACTTGAAATTCATTCTGTAAAGGCTTAGGTATAAACAAGTTTGTATCCTCAAGTCTGATGAGAAATAATTTCTCAAAGACTTTCAGCATCACTGGCAACAGAGAGATAGCACGATAACTATTGGGGTCACTCTTTGGCTTGTTATGACCTTTGTATAGTGTACAACAGTGTCGTAGGCATAGAGTACAATTTGATCGTGCCCAGCTGCTTAACCTCATGGCAAAGTTTTACAGACCCTTTTAACAGCAGACATAGAAATTTCATCAAAACATCCATTATTTACCACATGATTGGATAGAATATCGGCAAAAGATATATTGATTTGGTCTTCAAAATTAACATTTAAGTCATAACGAAACGACTGGAGTAAATGTCATCAAAGTATACACCCCAATGTATGGCTAAAAGAGCAGGGTCTGCTGTTTAAGTTCATGTCACCACCAACAGCGCCCGAAGATGACTTACAATGCATTTTTATATCTGAACGAGCTCTTCTACACATCACAGAAACAAAGTTTAGTCATATAGTTCTTTATATGATTCCAAAATTTGAAATGTTCATATAAGGATCGCCTGCGCAGTTGATACATCTCCTAAAAAGAGATTCGATCCGTATGCAAACATCTGCATAACAATTTCTCAACATAAATCACTCCCACACAGCGAACGACAGTAAGTTTGGTTTAGTTTTTATTTGGTTTTATTTTGTTTCGCGTCCTATTAACAGCTAAGGTCTTTTTTGGAAGACCTCCTCTGGGGCATGATGCATGCGTGTAGTGGATGCGTGTGTCGTTTCTGAGACTGCGATATGTTCGTGTTTGACTCCTTGTGATAGCGTGGAACCGAAGCCGACTTCATAGTACTACCTCGCTGAAAAATACTGCCGAAGACACCCAGCAGGACGCCCCAACCGGTCACATTATACTTATAACGGGCGAACAAGTCGTCCAACTCCTATATTGCTGAGCGTTAAGCAGGAGTAGAAACTACTATTTTATACAACTGTAAATGTTGTTCACATTCTGTGGAATTGTAATATGATAAGAATTTTCCATAACACAGATAATTATGTGACTTAATGGTATATTTCGACTGTATCTCACAGTCTTCATCAGTCGATTGTGCCAACTGATAAGTGGTCAGTACTGTGTAGTGTTCTTACTCTGCCCACACATGGATTTCATTTAAACTTTTCTATGTTAACGTTCAGGTGAAATAACTAAAAAAACTGAAATGATAATATTTGATGTCATAATTACACACAGACAGATTTGATGTCCGTAAATGTTTCCAAATGTGATTGTGGGGACAATAAGCATGCCATTAACATGTATTTTGTATGTTTTTAGTCAGTAATATAATACTCAAATGGCTTACCATGACTACCCCCTATTAAAAATATTGACAAAAATAATCCCACTTGAACATTCAAAGTATATTTTGTATAGGTTTTTTTTAAATGTCTCATTCACGTAAGTCTTTAAAAATTAGTTTTAGGGTATTATGAACATAAGATATTTTTTAAAAATTTAAATTGAGAATCGGGAACATAGTCGAATAGGTCTTATATAACAAACCCATAACACAGACTGACTGAAACTGGACCTAGAGAACATCTTTGGAAGCAGCCCCCTTTTGGTGCAATGCCATATATACCGCAGCATACAAAAGTCTACTGACCATTATATGTCCACTGACAAGTACACACAAGTCTACTGACTATTTCTTACATGTCTTATTATCATTACATACAATTCTACTGGCCATTACATACACGTCAACTGACCATTACAAGTCTACTAATTATTGAATACTACAAATCAGTGGCTATTGAACACATGTCTACTGACCATTACATAAATTATTGTGACCATAACATACATGTCTACTGACCTTTACAAGTCTTCTGATCATTACATGTCTACTTACAATGACATGCATTTCTACTGACTATCACATAAAAGTCTATTTAACACAACATGTCTTCATAACATTACATCGTCATCAATATATTATCATCGGCATACGTTATCATCATCATCATCATCATCATCATCATCATCATCATATCATCATCATCATCATCATCATCATCATCATCATCATAACTGCTCTAGTATACCATGTAATACGGCCATGTTATTAATATCTTACAACACATGTGTAATAGCACTATTGTGACGTCATTACTAGTTTATGACGTCACAGTCAATAAATGACATTACACGATTGTTTCTTGAAAAAACACAAGGCCCGAGTCCAAATTCGCTTGTTCTATATAGAAATGAATTCGTGTTTTCACTTATATTTTCCTAAAGGCTCGTTGCATATCAAATTATTGAACTTGTTTGATAAATTCAATATTAGCTAGCCACTCGCGTAAGATCCTCTTTTTCTGACATACCCCAGTATTTACGCACCACTCCAGTAAATACAATAATCTCGTTGACTGAAGACAAAACTTAACCCTTTTCTCACAACACTCATTTGCTGTCTTGTTGCTTTACAAGCTATCCTTCCATCTTGATCATTCTATTTTGGTCCTTCCATCTTTATCCCGTCATCATGGCCTGTCTGGCATATCTTGTCTTTGTTTGTCTAATTAACTTATGACTACACTCTCATATCGTCTTCATTTAGGGTTTTGTTACATTGTTTTACGCGAGTCTCTCATACTATACTAATATATTACTTTAACCGGAATGCTAAATAAAGGTATTCAGTGTCGTTAGAACTAAAACTCAATTATGTCGGGAATGACAGATACAAATTCAAGTGGCAGATTCATACATTGAAGGTGATTTACAAAAATAAATTATTCATCAAATTATTTTCTTCTAACATTCTGAACAGTGAACTGTCATTGTTTTAAAATCGTTCTATGGTTTTTACTGCATTTGGTGTTCGTCTCATTATTTAGTTGAAAAATGATATAATGTATTCCAACAATTAAATTCATTTAATTAATGTAATTACAACTAATCACATTGTTACGTTAAGCGAATTACCAATCGTCACATAGACACATACAAAAATCGCGCCATACCTCGTATTACATAATTTGTATTAAAGAGGAATTCGGTTAGTTAACATCATTACTCGTACATACTATACAAGATGAGATCTGGTTGTGTAAATTAAAACATGACGTTAAAAGTAATATCATGTGATGCTACAAACATATCAGATAGGTACATGTATGACCTCTGTTTTTTCAGACGATATTTACAATTTAATTTGTGTTTAGATAAATATATTTTATTAAGTGTTCGGTCGTCATAACAGAAAATCGAACACAGTCAGGTGTAGTTATTGATAGTTCACAACTATGCCTTATTGGACGATTGTATCAACAGTAGAGGGATTTTACGTATTATTTGTATCGATACATCTTGGTAAATAAGGAATCTGTCTAGGTTATAAGAACGTAAGGTAGATAAGCTGAACATCAGTATTTAACTTCAATGTTTGCACCGTAAACAGGTTAATAATACCCTGATATGTGTGTGATGGCGAGCATTTTTTCGTGTCGCTATTTGATTGGTCCATTAGATCACGTACACTAATGGTATATCGATCCAAAAACAGTTTGATCATATTGATAGACACATTTCAAGTTTACTTTGATGTATCAACTTAAATGCTTATACCACAGAGGGAACACGATAACATTGCTTTAAGTGTATCTGCTGTTTATCTAGGTAACCGACATGAGCAAAAAGAAATACGTGCACAGGGGGTGTCACAATCAATAACGAATCTGTCTTGTTTGGATGTGTAGCACATGTGAATCGTAAACAGTGTCAGATCAGACTTTGACATGTATATACACGTACGTGGTTGTGTTACCATGTCAGTATGAGTGTAATCATACATGTTTTATAATTGATAACGTTGTTGTGTGATGACTCTAAGATACAGAAGAGCACTTTTTGCGTCTTCATTTAAATATACGTATTTATTTTTTTCCATTATCTTAGAAAAAAAATATACAGAATTAAATGCACATTTATCCATAAGTCTTCTTAAAATATTCAAAATGAAAACAAAATTAATTTCAGTTCCTGCACACTCATAAATATTTGACCAGTAGATCATAGTTATACAATTATCTAATTTTAATTTTTTTATTATCAATTTAATCGAATAGTAGAAGATACAGTATAAATAGTAACAATAGGCTTACATGATTTCTTATCTGATGTGTTTGGTATGATCATTAAAATAGATCAACCAACCACCTGTTTGGAGTTTAATGAGGTAGATAAGATTGACATAATTGACTTATTTGCCGCAAATAACACAGAAACTGTAATACACTTTTTTTTGGGAGAATGCGAACAAGTATATGTTCAAAAGGTCTAAAGCTGCAACAGAGAACTCGTTCTTCTATTTTTAGAATACGTAGAAGTTTACATTTGTTTGATTGCACCTGATTTATGTTGTATAAAACGACAACACTGCAGAACTTCTCGGGTGAACTAGTTCTGTGAACGTAGCGATTTTTTAACTAGCTGATGCACTTTTGAATTGTCTCTTTCGAGCAACAATTGTTTTCTAAACTGATGCATTATATGCAATCATGCTATCATATCAAGGCTGTCTACCATAGCGACATCACTGAATGCTGGATATATCTCAAAGCTAGGGAGAAGTGCTTTTAAAACATCACATTCTTAAGTATATGAATATCATATAAATATTAATTCCTCTTTATCGAAACTAGGCTACTGTGTTAGGTAACCTGTCATCATTATATGTATTGTAACTACCAAAGTTATATTATTGGTCAGTTATATAATAATTTAAACTCATAACACCAAAGTTTTTGGAAATTACATAAAAATGTAGTCAGTTCAGAAAATCACAACTTTTCTCTTGTACAAGTAATACAAGATTCATTTATCTTTTAAAAAATGTGTGAAATATGTTGCCAGTGTTTTCGGATATAACAGATTAACTACAATAATACTTCCTGGTAATGTATGGGTGATATATATATTACAGATTTAAATCTTCATCTTTTGTAGGCATATCAATGACTTGACTTAACTTAGGATACAGCGTAGCCATGCTTAAACTGTTGAATATAACTAACCATTAAGGGATGGAGGGTAAAGGTTAGAGACCAAGATTTAGTATTAAATGTATTGCTGTTAATGTGTACAGATAAACTAGTAAAGGCCGACTGCAAGCAGATATTTAAAACACCAGGCAATTCAAATCACCTAAAGCAATCAATCAATCAATCGATCAAATCTTTCTTTTCTACAGAAAGATTAAAAATCAAGAGTTAAATGGATATAGGTCTAAACAAAAAATACTATCTTTGCATCATAATACAATGTAGTAATATTTCAAGAAGAACTGTCTCTCTTATATAACAGTATGTTACACAAATACTAACAGTTCATCTGAAGAATGAGATGGCAACCTTCTTCAAATATTCAGCGCCATCTTGAATAAAGTTTCTGGCGCGGTAAGTTTGCATGATTGTAAAATATAGGCTTTCCTTATAGTGATCTCTAGAAATGTTCGTGGGAGAGATTGTCTAGGTATATGCAGACATCTGCCCTGTACGTCTCAATTACATGGGTCATGAAAACTGTCATTTTATTACGAGTGGCACTACATTTCCGTGGTTGTTGTGGTTTGGCCATGCTATAAATACTTAAAACAAATCTCGTTCACAGCATAAAAAGAAGACTGAGGTATATTGTGCTCTATTTGTGATTTAAGAATCTATCTGTCAGCCGCACGTTTAGCAATTTTGATATACTGGATTACAATGGTATCATTATGTAAGCAGTTGTCAATGACATTTTTAAAGCGTTAATATAGGTGTTTACACCAAACAGGGAACGGGAGAACATTTTTCTTTAACTGACCTCGGTACCCGACACAACTTGTTGCGGTGTTTTCGTCACCTTTCACACGTGATCTTAAAATAAAGAACTGTGTTCCCTATATTGATAAAGGATTGTCAATCATTTGTCAAATGCTAATTCATGATCAGTTTCAAAGTATAAAAATGATTATTTAATTGGTGGACAATACTTTTTTATCGTTAGTTTTTAGAAATCGAATATTTCGATAAAAGAGAAGTCCTTGTTTAATCCGTCTGCGTTTTGCAATTTTTTAATCAAAAAGTGTCAACTAAATTGTTACTTGACATAAAATCTATAAAATATACATGACAAATTACATAAATGAGGAAATAATTATATTGAAACCCCCGAAAATGTACTAAATAGCTTTTATTTTAAAACTAAAACAAGTCGGAAATAAATAATTTCAACTAATAATTACTCTTTTAAGCCCGGATGTAAGCGCGCTGGGCGTCTAGATGTGGGAAGAAACCTTGGTGAAATGTGAGTGCGGTATCCACTGTACCACCTGACTTAACTTATCATCGATTCTAAAACTGACTTACAGTTTCATTTACAATTATTTATTTTCATACTCTCTATTTTCGACTTATATGCACCAATTAAATATTCTTTTTAGATCGATGCTTCTTTATTTTTGTATTTCTTTTGATAATTTTACCCTTGAAAGTTATACCAGACATGGGAAGGGGGATTGGTTGTGTGAGAGGGGGATTGGGAGTCACTATTGGTATTAGGGAAGATGACAGCGGAGTTAACAATTTAAGTATTTCCCTCTCTAGCACAATGGCGTCGCATGTTTTGTCATGTCGTTAATTTTTCGTTATATCATCGTACTTACACATTCGCAACATCAATTTATCAATGCCCTTATCAGACCCATGGATAAACAAAATCTTATACAAATAAAGATAAAAAGTGCTGTGTCGGTCATTTGTAATATTAGTTCATCTCGTACGGTTTAACAATTTTGGAATTTGTATGAGAGTGACAAAACAAATCGACTTTGATATATCCTTGTGTACATCTAAGGGGTCCACACAAACCTAGGAATGCCTGGTTATTGTTTTATTGCTTTATGTTTTAATCTCGAAGTTATGTCGTACAAACAAACTTCTCACAAGACTTTTAAATATTGATTGAGCCATCGACTCCTCCATACAAACACGTAATGTTTCCCAAGCTATCTCTGAGTAGTTAACATCGAAGTGTTTCTTTAAATTAAGTACCATATCTGGATAAGTCGAAATCTGATCAATATGATAAAAAATTTCTCCATAATTGTTTTGTCGGAAGATTATCTGTTGTACGTGTTTTTCTTAAGTATATATTCTCTTTTAAATGCTTAACTATTCGGTCACACTTTGGGAAAAAACCCAAAACCCAAACACTCCGACATTTAAAGTTGCAAGTGATCACACGCATATGATAAATGAACGAGGGGGAGAAAGGTATTCATATACGAACATCATTATTATGCAGCTGAATTAGTTACATATATTATGGTATCATTCATTAGAAATATAGAAGTTACGAAGATGTTTGGGAGCTTGTATACTAAAGCTGGACCTGGCTATAATGTTGTTGACCAGGAATGGTCACACGTTAATAAATACGATTGACATTGCTCTATTACACATGATTTGTATGAGAGCTTTGGATATTTCGTATTTAATTAATTTAAATGCGAAGAAAACGTTCATTACCAATTAAAGATCATGTCAAAATCAAGATTGAAGAACAGCATTAAAAAGTTAATGAACATTTAAAAGCAACATTTATCAACCTGACACTTAACATACTTGAAATTGTATCTAAATGCATTTATATTTCATTTCAAAATGTTGTATTAAATAAATCAGATTTAAAGGGAATCGGGCAGCAGGCGAGACCTAAACAAGCTCTTTCTCTGGAGGTACATCACAAACAATAGCAAAAAATGAACTATGGCTTTTTACGTATATATATAAGAAACATAATAATTAGATCAGTATCAATGAAGATAGGAGACACCATACATACAAGCATGCACATACATACATACAT
>JAULCA010441206.1:0-10709 GCA_032360845.1 Crassadoma gigantea | reverse complement strand
TTAGTGCTGAATTTATTTCTAAATTTTGATACATGTAATATTACAGGGGTTATTTAGTGTACAAAAATATCACCCATTGCCACCGTGCGCTACTATACACTGCTACCCTAGTTGAGCCAAATGAATTTTGAGACTGATCGGAAAAACAAAATGGCAGACAGGCAGCCATCTTGGATTTTGACTGTTATCACTTTTTCTTGAGAAGTACTGGAAGGTTATTTCTCAAACTTCACATGTATGGTCCCCTTTGTCACTAGTTGTGCAATGTAAATTTTGAGACTGATCGAAAAAAAATATGGTTGACAGGCAGCCATCTTGTATCTTGGCAGTTGAAGTTTTTTATCGCAATTTCTTGAGAAGCACTGAAGGGATCTTTCTCAAACTTCACATGTATGGTCCCCTTTAGTTCCTAGTTATGCCATATCCATTTTGAGACTGATCTTAAAAACAAAATGGCTGACAGTTAGCCATCTTGGATTTTGACTGTTGAAATTTGTTACTGCTATTTTTTGAGAAGTACTGAAGGGATACTTCTCATACTTCACACGTAGGGTCAACTTTGTCTCTAGTTGTGCCATATTAATTTTTAGACTGATAAAAAAAAGAAAATGGCTGACAGGCAGCCATCTTGGATTTTGACTGTTGAAGTTTATTATTGCTATTTCTTGAGAATTTCTGGAGGGTTATTTCTCAAACTTCACATGTATTGTCCCCATTGTCACTAGTTGTGCACTATCAATTTTGAGACTGATAAAAAAACAAAATGGCCGACAGGCAGCCATCTTGGATTTTGACTGTTGAAGTTTGTTATTGCTTTTTCTTGAGAAGTACTGGAGGGTTATTTCTTAAACTTCACATGTATGGTCCCCTTTGTCACTAGTTGTGTCGTACCAATTTTGAGACTGATCAGAAAAACAAAATGGCTGACAGGCAGCCCCTCTGGCCAAGACATACCAGAATCTGTAAAAATGGTAGTTTCTAAACTAAACTATTCTATGCCTTACTCAGTCTGTTTGTCATTGGAAATAATGTATGATAAATTCTTGCTTTTCTATGCTTGACAGTTTTTGTTGATTTTGTTGGCAGAAATAAGTATACATGTAGAACTGAAATAATTGACAATTCAAATATAATAATACCAGATAAGTGCAAAAATATGTCTTTTTTAGTTTAAAATTTTGAAGAACATCCGATATTTAATCTTGAGTCCCCTCCTGGTGTCCATAAAAAATTCCCATGAACTGATTTCAATAAAATTTTTCATAAAGACCTTTGGTCAAAGGCAAACCAAATCTATGAATTATATAGATCTAACCAACCAGGGGCCCGAGAGGTGGGCCATAAGGGATCATATTGGCGAAATCTTCTTCAGACTCAGATATGCAGCAATCATATAATCGTTATAGATGTAAGGTGCTTCATGAAAATTGTGATTTCTGGTCACCAGTTTTCTCCTGTTGAGAGGGTAATGGTTACAAAAGTTTATATAGGGATATAACACTTTTGGGTATATTTTGTATCTTTTCTGTGGGAAAAATTCAAACTTGGTTGAAATTATCGTCATATGATTGCAGTTTGATGGCATGAAAATTTAAACCCCAACTTTTAGAGTCTGAAGGGTGGGGCTGAAAGAGGTCAAATTTCAACAATTTCTTCTTCAGATAAACATGCTGGCATCAAATACTCTTTCTTGGCATAAAGGTCCGAAGATAGTTTGTCAAATTTGTGAATATCATCTATCATAAGACAGCTGATGTCATCCTAGAAATTGTCAGCTTTATACCTGAAACATATCCCATGGCTGAGTAATCCAGTCTTGACAAAATCTAAGATATAGAGAAGATATGAGTATCAAAGAAAGAAACCCTTGGTTTTCAAAGATGACATACAAAACATTGTTGCCACTTACTTTTCATTGTGTCTTACATTTAGAAATTAAACTGTTATTTACCTTTCATTGGGTTGTACATAAATGATATAACTTTCACCCCGAATCTTGAATTATTTTACTTTGTAGCTACGTGTGATGTGAATTCAAACTACTGTAAGAATGGAGGTGAATGTGTTGCTGACCAGACAGTTTATTGCAAATGTGGGTCGCGATACTCAGGCACCAACTGTGAGAAAAGGAGCGGTAAGTACCATCAAACCAGGCTGAAGTAGAATAATAAAATCTATCACTCTTGTGTAATGTAGACAAAGATATCTCAACCAGAGGGTGAGATCGTTTTGAGCTCACCTGCCCGTAGGTCAAGTGAGCTTATACCGTGGTGCGGCTCTGTCATCCGTCCGTTGTCTGTCCGTCCGGCGTCAACTTTTCCATTCGATCGACTTCTTCTCAATAGCCAAAAGGCCCAGGGTACTGATATTGGGCCTGTAGCATGCTGTGATGAAGGACTACCAAGTTTGTTCAAATGAATGACCTTGAATCATTTTCAAGGTCAAAGGAATCAAATGTCTTAAAATATGCAAACGACTTCTTCTCAATAACCAAAAGAATCAGGGTACTGATATTAGTGATGTAGCATGCTTGGATGAATGATATTTACCGGCTTTCGAGGTCACTGGTAGTCAAATGTCTCAAAGTCTTCAAAACAACTTCTTTTCAATTACCAAAAGGCCCAAGGTACTGATAATGGGGCCTGTAGCATGCTAGGATGAAGGACTACCAAGTTTGTTAAAATGAATGGCCTTGACCCACTTTTGAGGTCAAAGGGGTTGAAAATCTTCAAACAAGTTCTTCTCAATAACCAAAAGGCCTATGGTAGAGGCTTCAGAGTTTGTTTAATGTAATTACTTTTGTTCGAAAATAAAGGTCACATGGATCAAATGATTAAAAAAATCTTTCAACAGTTTGATTTGAATGACTTAAAGTCATAAGTACCGATATAATGCTTGTAGCTTAATTTAAATCACCTTTTAGGTTACAAGTGAAAGATTAATACCAGGTGAACGATGCAGGCCCATTGGTCCTCTTGTTTTAGGTTTAGCATGAGGCTTTGCCCAGTACTAAACCTAAATAAATATCTCATCCTGTGGGTTGAGATATCTCTGTCTACATCACACAGGAGTGATTGATTATTTTTCTCCCACATTTTCATATTGTAAAAAATACCTCCACTGCGAAGTTGTATTTTTGACCCCAATGCACCGATTTATCATCAATGACACATAAATACACGCATAGCCGCTGTGCTGCAAATGTGTGTAAAAAATGTGTTCTTTAACAAACTTGATTTTGAATGGGAGCGAGGGGATTTGTATTGTTTGCGATGCCTTGTTTCATTAAGAATCATTGTTATGATATAAAATATAAAGTGTTTGTTTTCATTTATTTCTTAATCACACGATGCTATTGGACATGCATACGGTAGACAACTGATGAATTCGGGCCATGTATGTGTCAATGCACATCTCCATACATAGAAACACGGTTAAAACAAACCAATGGATAAGTCGAATATTTTACTAAGTCCCGTCGACTTCGACTTATCCTTGTTTTACTGTGCATCAATTGTCAAAAATAAATGGCACATCAGATAATGAAATGCTGACAATGATTTGTCAATGAAGTAATTGCTTGTTTGTTGACAGAACCAGACGACTCGACTTCGATTTACATTGTGGCAGGGACGATTGGCGGACTTGTCTTCCTGCTCATCATCATTATTGTCACCGTGGTGTTTTGCAGACGATCAGGGTAAATACAAGATGTATAAAATACATGTAATTGACAAAATGTTCCAAGGTAACAGGAAAAAAACATAAATATTTTCAAAAGAGAATTAACTCATTCACCCCTGAAGACTCATTTGAACCCTTCCAATTCAAAGGTTGGAATAGTTCATATTGAAATTTCAGAGGTGAATGAGTTAACAATGATGTTTAAATTTTGATATGTGACTTGTTGCTTGCTTAGATAAAGTGTTGGTTTTTTTTTTTTAAGAACACAACCTTGACTTGCAGTCAAGGTCAAAGGGGTCAAAAGGGGGACATTAACCCTGTACTTGACAGAGTGAAAGGATATCAAATATGTTGAAATAAATGACCTTGAATCAAACTCATGATCACAGAGGCTATATGTGTATAGTTATCCAAGAGGCATAGAATAGTGATGTTTAGCCTATAGCTTGCTGGAGGAAATACTGTCTAGACAAATGACATTGACCCAGTTCACTTCTTATATATAAGTTTTGATTACAATTTGGATGTACACTAGAGGATATTTGAAGACATTGTCTTGTTACTTTTTTCCTGCAGCAGTATTTATTATAAATATGTAACATGGTAGCGATGATTTAAGTTTGACAATATTTATTCAACTTTCTTTGAACTGATCGGAGGTTTACCTTTCGTGGTCTGTATGTATGCGTTAAAAGACAAAGCACATGTCAGTTCATCTGATCAATGGAATCACTCAAAAACAAATATAAGCTATCTAATAAATATACTTAAATGCCAGCTTACAGGAACATGTGCTACGTTAAAAATGTGACTATAAGCTACAACATGCAGAATGAAGCCCAATTCAATCCCATGTGTTTATTACCACAAATTGTTACATTTACTGTGCATATTAAGTATGTACAAAATAATATACCTCTATATTTGTCAAAATCAGTGTATGAAGAATACTTAAAGTTCATTAAGCATGATAACGTATACACATGATAAAAGTGTGAACTTGTTTAAAGATGTGTTAGTATATATAAAGTGTCTATGTACTAGCTATAGATCACAAGGTGAAAGTGGACTAATCACAAGGTACCCCAACTCTGCTGGTCTACTGAAGAAACTAGGGAAATATTAACAAAACTTTTTCTACCTTTCTCTTTTCGGCAAAAAAGGAGAACAATACAATATAATAGTGTACCTCTTATTTCATTATTTACATAGTAATCCATGTCATTGTTAAAATCTCTATGGTAGGTGAGTTACAGAAGAGGTGGGAGAAATGTGCTACTGTTGATGTTCATGATAAAAAAAATTATTAAAGAATTCCTCTATATATTTACAGTTCCCCGAAAACCAAGATTGTGTATGAGAAGCAGGATCCATCGCACAATAACCGTGGATATCAGAATTACCCTGACGCTGCAGGCTATCCCTATCAACAGGCAATGATGAGCCAGCACGCCATGTCCCAGGCCCTGCCCGAGACCTACTATATGCCCTACCAGCAGCCCTACCAGCAGCCACGGGCCATTACCAACAGACAACACCGTGGCTTTGAGGTGGATGAGGATAACTCATCTGGATACAAGTGGACATCGTTCTCTGAACATTGAGTTCCAATATGACAGCACTAGCAATTCTGGATCATAGAATTGTCCTCTTCTCAAGTGATAGAGATACAAAACATAGGAATGGAATAACCAAAAGAGAAGATAAATCAACATCCGTTTCAATTAGAAGATTCTTTAGTAAAATTGTCTTTCATTTCTTTAACAATTTTGGAAGACATCAAACGGCACAATCAACAATTATTCTGCATAATAGATAGGTTTCATTAAAATGTCTGGGACACATATTCAACATTTGTCACATTTTCATCAAAATTACTTAAAATATTTGTATATAAAGGAAATGCTACAATAATGAATTAAAAAAGATCACATTATTTGCTCTTCCAGTAAGAATGGTTCTAAAAATAGCATTCAAATGGTGCTGCTAATTGTAATTAGGTCCTTTAATTTATCTTATTTTTATGCCAAACAGTCAAGAATCATTAAATGCAGCTTGGACTGAACATGAATTTTTTTGTGTAATATATCTACAGCAAAACTTTTTTTCACCCCAGCCCCATAAATTACCTGTTAATTGATACCTGTTAACCCCAGTCCCATTAATTAACTGTCAATTAATTTCTGTTAACCCCAGTTCCGTAAGTAAATAACTTGGTTCATAGTTAACCCGGGTCTGATTAGTTAGTATCTCTACTGCTAGTTTGTACCTGTAAGCTCAGTCTCCATGTGTTACATTTGTTACTTAACAAAGGTTAACCGGAATCTCATTAGTTAACTGTTTGTTAACAGTGGTTAACCCAAATTACATTTGTTAGTACACTACTAGTAGTTAATGCCTAGTAACGTATAACCCCAGTCCCTAGTTAGTATCTCTATTAATTTCTTTCTTTCAGTCCTATTAGATGATAGTTGTCTGTCAATTTGTAAATCTTCTTTCCAGTCCCATTATTAACCCAATAATACATTTTTCCTATCTCAATGATAATCCAAACATGTTTTTCTTGTATCATGTTAACCTGTAGATTTTTGGCTTAATAACAGTTGTAAAATATTGTTCTAGCTACTGTTAAGACTGGGTTTTGTAATTAATTCATTGTATAAAGCTTCCATATCTCTTACTATGTATATGTGCTTTAATTGAATCTAGGTGCATTTCAAATACATGTACATCATAGTGAAATAATATCAACTTCTTTTAAACCAAAAAATAGGAAAACAAACACAAATTTAAGGAAAAAAATGAATGTGTTCTGAATGCTGATGTTTTTTGAAATTTTGGATGTGTACATGTTAAATGTTCCAAAAAAAGCTACTGAAGTGATGGATACTTCATTAAGTCCTCTAGTATATAGGATACAGTTATAGAAGGAGAGAAAATGTCAACCAAAGATAAGAAGGACTCCTTTATATATATACTCCTCCTTTTAGATATTTTAGTTTTTATATAGATACATATATATCATAATGTAATCAGTATCATCAATTTATATATAAATCGAGAAATGAGTATTGCCTGTATTATTATTGCCAAATGCATGTGTATTCCTATGTTACCTGTGTATACTACTGAGGTTTGACTGTGTATATTTATATAGACCTGTTAGTACAGATAAAGTGGTCATAGCACAGATTTATTTTAGAATTGTTAAATTGTGTTTGTGTTGTCACCTTAGACATGTGAAGAAATCATATCTAAACGTTATTTTACAAGTGTAATAATTGTTGTCCTTGCATAGACATATTTTACTCACCTGGCCTGAAAGGCAAAATATAGCCTGTAATTTTTGTTCAACTTTGACAGATTTCAGCCAAATTTGGTAGGAACTATTCCTAGGTGATTGGGATTCAGATTTGCAAAGGAAAAAGGGCTCGCTCATTTTTGGGTCAATAAGGGGCAAAAACTAGATAACATTTCAATGATTTAAAAATCTTTCAACAAACTGGCTGGCCAGCAATTTTTTTGTATTGTTTAGCATGTTTTGTTATTATCACAAATATATGAAGGAAAACAAAATTTGTTTTTAAATGAGGCCACTATGGGGAGTTTTGAATGACTTTGTGCTATAATTGCATCACAAACCCCTCAAACATCTTTTGAAGGATGGAAAAGCCTGAAGTGGTGATGTTTAGACAAGTATTGAAAACGTGCTACAAAGCTTTTGAAAAGAAATGATTTGAACTTATATTCAAAGACAAAGAAGATTTATTAGACATTCAAATAACTTGGCTCTGAACTATACTTTTAAGGTCAGGGGTCAAATAGCAGTTTGACCTTGCTGCATCAAGTTTGTGAAACGATACCAAATTGAGGCCACAGGGTAAAATTATGTTTTCTTAAAAAGCTCCGAAATGTCTAGAATTGTGATTAACAGCCTGTTAGCATGCAGTGATACAAAGTTTGGAAAACAAAAACACAAAAAAACAGACCATCTTGACCTGTATCGGAGGTTAGGTATGTTAAACACTCGAATGACCTCTGAAGAAGTTTTTTAGACGCCTAGGGACTATTGTTGATGTGAGGTAGTAGCCTTGATACTGTCATTTATATATGATCCTGAAAGTAACACTTTACTGTTTATTCAAGGATCCTTGGCAGTGAGTTTGAGAGTTGTGATTTCAGTTAACATAGGTCAAGAACAACTTGTTTGCATGCAAGAGAGCAGTGTTTTTGATAACTATTGTGATCCATACGGTCTGTGCTCCAAGGGAGATAAATAATGCTGTCTTTTGTTTTTCTCAAAGACAATTGTGTCATCACCGGTCCATCAGGTCATTTGACTGAGTTGTGAGCTTTCAACCTCAGTGACTGCATTGTACATTCTTCAGTAATACTGTTATTCTTTATTTTTGTACTAACAAATTCTTAATACTGAGAAAGAATCAAAATATACCCATTATTACTGTATATAGCTGTGTTTATAAAGATATTGCTATTGTTTTACTTTATTTTATTTCTGTATACAATGGAACATATCTGTCTTACTTTTTGTTAGAGAATGTTCTTATCAAAATTGAGATTTTCTCCTGTTATAAGAGATTAGTTCCATTGTATATCATATGTACTCCTCATCCATGTAGGCAATTCCTTCGTACAAAAGTACTGTTTCATTCAATAAATAATTAACTTACTAACCTTCTTATAATATTGCAACATTAAAAGAAATTAGGATTTAAATTTAAACTCAAAATTAGACGTCAAGGACTAAATCTTATTTTGTTGAAATGAATACATTCGGATTTCTAGATATCTGATTTCGATAACAATTATAGTACTTTGTAGAGGAGATTGCCAGAGATGATTCTAACATACAGAGACAAACATTGTATGTCATTCTGTAGTTATTCAACTGCCATATTGATACCACATCAAAATTGTTATTTTTTTATGAATATATATTTTATCCCAATTGAATTTTATTATGTATATCATATGATTATAATCCCTCATTTTGTAACCAATTGAAAAATAAAAACTCAGTGAGTTTCGATTAACTGTTTTGTCGTTTTGTTACCATTTACAGGAGTTTAGGTAACGAGTACCAACACACTTCACTACTGTCCCTAGAAGGCCTCAAGGGAGAGTAGTTTTGTAACTAATTGAACTACTTTCTATAAATAAAGCATTATTATTATTATTGTGAAACATTTATTGAACCTTTTCAAAAAGAAGTATTCCATAAAAATCAAATGTTGTGATGCATTTCACAGAGTTACAGCTGTTTGCAAAATTAATTTTTGAAGGAAAATAGATAAAAAATTCTGCAGGAGTTGAACTCCACAACATAACGTAGCCTACACTTTTGTTAGTGTTGCCACTTGTTAATTTTAATTGCACAGCATTGCAATGAGTGTCCAATTCATGGGTGGCAAAGCCTATGAAAGC
The DNA here is from genome assembly GCA_032360845.1 of Crassadoma gigantea. Lineage (NCBI taxonomy): Eukaryota > Metazoa > Mollusca > Bivalvia > Pectinida > Pectinidae > Crassadoma > Crassadoma gigantea. Next base: position 1,580 of record JAULCA010441206.1, on the reverse strand, counting down.
ATGACAGCAGACATGGAAATTTGCTCTAAGCCAGAAAAACTTAGCTTGCTTCAATCTTCTATAAAGAAGGGATAATATGCTAAGTAAAAAAAAATCTGAGTGGAGCTCTTCTTTGCAATTATGAATGATACAGTTTTACTCATTACCTTAAATTGGTAAATAATAGAAAGGGAAACATCGATGGAGTTAGGACACCATCTGGAAATACGATTGGTTGCTCTTCAGGTAAAAATTGTGTATGGTTTGTAATTAATTGAACAATAAATCTAACCAATTAAACAAATACTGAAAACAAATTCCTGTATCACTGCCACAAACCATAACTACATGTATGTATTTATTTCATTCTGTGAAATTCTGGTTTTAGTAAAACAGTGACCTTGATCAATGATGGATCACATTAGAAACCAGTGGAATTCTTCCTCCTCCTTAGGGCAATTAACTCACATGTCAAGTCAGAATTTTGTGCAATGCAGTAGCTTTTGACAAATAGCACACACATTCAATTGGGATCTTTCTCTTCCCTTGGGCAATCAACATACCTAGTTTGAGTTTTGTGTAGTCATTTTATTTCTGAAGTTAGCCTGTGTACAAGAAATGTAATTGTAAAGACATTCCACATGATTGATGTACCAACACCCCAAATAAGGTGGTTACAAAATACAGGTTTACATAATAGGTAATGGGTAACTATTCCGCTTAGTTTCATTGAATCTGTTTTACACTTTAGGAGTAAAAGACTTTACAAGGACAAGCTTTTGGTAGATATTGTAAATCAAGGGCCAATACTCTAAAAATGAATGAATTACAAAGGTGGCTACACATAAACAGAATCATAGGATAGGTAAAATGTAGTACACCAATCAAGCGCCATAGCTCTCGACATCATGGCAGTCAGCCAAACGTTAATCTGATGAGTAAGATGAGTGAAAAGTCTAACTAAAACTGGTTACCTAAAGATAAATGTACACAAAAATACTGACTGACGGACAAATTTCTAGTAATTCTCCCATCCTAACTTCATTGGGAAGGGAATAAAAAAGGATTTTATTAATCCTCAATCTTAACTAGATTTAACTCCAAGCACGAGCTCTCTGCATGTCTTCACAGTTTGAAGCCCATTTATAAACAGACTAAGGCATGCTGAGGAAACCTACATTAATTACACTTTATTTTCCGACTTTTGATCAAAGTCAAAGATCAAATTGAGGCCACAATGACCTTATTGTAGGAGGTGCTATACCACCTTCCCATGATAGACCTCTACACAGTATATGATGCCAGTTCATGAAACGGCAGCAGAGATATATATACTCTGGAAACCATTATTTTCAAGGTCAAAGTCACCTGGTTTGAGAATGAAAAACACTGTCTTCCCATGATATTCTTACATACAAAAGGTGGGGTTCTTAATATACAACATTTGATAATATACAACATTTGATTTAGCGCCCTATCTAGCTAACATAAGCTACTCTAAAGCGCTTTACAGTACATAGTTATACAATTAATACATTAGCATATACATTAAGCAATTCAATTTTGAGGATTTCGCAGGAGCTGCCTTATCAGGCGCTAAC
>JAULCA010441205.1:0-19547 GCA_032360845.1 Crassadoma gigantea | reverse complement strand
ATCTGATTGCATGAGTGTAAATCTGTTGACAATCGGACAACCAAATGATTGATTGGAAATAAAACTTAATGTTTTCCTAATTCAGTAGTAGCAATCAACAAACATTGTCATAGAAAACTGTTTATGTATGTATTAAAAAATCGCATGTGCCAAAACAACACGTGAAGGCAACGTTATCACATGTAAATGAAACATAATGTTTCATTTTTATTTCATTTAGTCATTTAATGCTCTGCAGAACGGATTAGATATAGTTATACTCAACACAGGAAGTAGTTTTAACAGCATTTTAACAGTGTCTCGGGAAGTTATATGTTGTTATGATTAATACCATACAGTAAGATCAAAGCACTTAACTAAAGATGCTCCAAACCATAATACCTTGGCGACAAATACACGTTAAGGTGTTTCTGTTGGTTTTTTATTCAGATATTTGAATATAAATCAGAAACACAATTTGGCCAACAAAACGTCCAAAACACAAAAATACGCACTTTATGACAATGCGGAATGATGATAAAACGTCTCGGCAAGCTGTCTAGTCTTTGACGAAGTGATTCGTACTGTAATCGTATTATATCGCTGATGACATGTTATCCCCTCTGATGGAACACAAAGACACCTGTACCTGATCGTATCAAAGCTTTATTGAACATAAACATTACATGTTAATACTCTTATGGCGATATTTCAATATCACATTGATCACTCATGTGTGGCATGCAAAATAACTACATCAGCTTATAAATGAAAGCTTCTAACACCTGACAGAAACAAATTTCAACAAAGGTTTTCGACATATGCAAGCTGATGAAGATTACCACCATCTTTAATGGCTACCATACTGACTTCATGCGGAAATATTCTCTTTCCGTGTGTGATTTGATGGTCTAATTTCTTCTTATGCTCATTAGTATGCCTTATTGATTGGTCGTTACTTCTCTGTTTAAAGGGAGTGACATCACTTGGATTAGACCTAGATTAACATTCTGGGTGTCGTTGGTTGACCAGTAGATACTTTACCTTCCAAAACACCTAGGCCGGTAGTCATGAAACCGTTCTTATGCTCAAGCCCACTTTCCTGCTACTCGTGTAAATCATGCAACACGGTCACAAAGCCAAGAGAATACATCTAAAACAGAAGTCAGATTGAAGTCTCCGTAAAATCCTTCCGAATATTTGACAAAAAATTATTTTCATTATTATGTTAACAGAACAAGAAATTTGGCTTGAGCGAAGAATCTAAGTTTGAGCCTGGGAACCGTTTCACGAATACGGGCCAGTTTCTTGATTCCCTTATACCTTTTCATTGGTTTCATTGTGAATATCTCATTTGTTCAAATTTCGCTCCAGTTATATCGACTTCAAGTTTGATTACAGTTTGGTTGCTGTAAGACAAGTTTCGTAAAGTTCCTGTTTTACTACTGATACAGTTTCTAAGTGGTTTTCATCTCGATCCCTCCCTCATTGTTCCACCTCTTGTTAAGAAATTACTTTTTTCTCGTTCACATAAGAAACGTCAATATCCACGCATGCAACATAGCTGAATAAATTTTACTATTCAAACCACTTTTTACTACGTGATCCAAATAAGCCATTTAATGGGTGTTATTTATGACTAAAGTGATACAGTCGCTTGGCCAACGACATGTCCCTTGTGTTCAAAATCTTCATTGTAGTCTATTTTGTCCGTATTTTCTTTCTTTTAGTTGTGCTGTTTTAAATCAATCTGAAACAACAACACAAAAACCACAACAAACTAGTTCCCTACAAAAACAGAAGCAGCAGAAATGTTACCAATCTTAAACACGTGGATAGTCATTCTACATTTAATTTATGCATCAGCTTTTTCAAATTAGTCAACTTATAATATCGGTCCAAACATCTGTTTCTGTAAACAGTTAATCACTTTCAAAATTCCATCTTAGTAAATATGCATAAAAAAATCTTCCATTAACCCTAAAACAGCCAGCATTATAAGAAATCTCAACAATTCGGTATATCAACAACGCATTTTATAGTCCATTAAAAATATTTTGTTTAATATGCTGACCGACATTTGCTTAAACTCCTTAAAATTATGATAATTTCCCGCCCTTCAAAGCTTTATTAAGATACAAAGCCATAATATATCTAATTGTGTTAGTTATGAAGTTTTTTACGACGTCAAAATACCATATCTAATATCAAAATACACTACATGGCTTCTTTAATACGCAGTAAGTATTATGGTGAAACGTGTGAATACAGACTGTGACGTCAACGTTAATCAGAGAATGGAAAAGTATGTTATATTCGCAAATTCAATTTGATTTAAATCCCGCTAAATAAAATAACCATTCCATTCACTTGAGATCCCTATCACATCAATCCATACTCCCACGCTCCAGCCTGTCCACGTAAAGGTCCCTGATAACACTCAACATTTCGAGACGTTTCTACATTAATTTCATCTAGATAACAGCTCACCTCGTACGTATAGCATTGCCTATGTTACTGACGTCACCTTACCTTGTACCGTTAGTCTCCTTTGATTACACTTTAGTAACTTATGTTTCCTGTAGCGCGGTTAACCAGCCATGACGCGCTGACATCGATCGCTACAGCAACATACCTTTAACAAATACAAAACAAATAGAATGTATTACGCAAACCGCCATGAACTCCAAAATCCTTGTTTGAAACCTAAATTGCATGGGTCTGCGCACGGTAACATCTTGGAAATAGTTACATGATGTTAGACACTTTGTCAGTGTTTGATGTAAACAAATATGAAAATATGTTAATATGTTAAAATAGATTATTGTAACCGCTAAGGAATTTAAGGGGAAAATATTGCCTTGATGGCAAGCTAGCTTTTTTAGTGATGCGGTGTAACTCAGGGACCCGCTCACTAGTTTGGCAACGTCGAGCGTGGTCAGTAGTTGGATGTGTGATCGACCGCACGTTACATTATTTCTGAAAAAAGACAACAATTGAAATCGGCAAAAAAATGCATGAAAAACTGTTATAATATTGATTCACACCCTGAAACCCCCATAACAATAGGTCGCTCTAACCAACTCGACTACCTAATCTCTGACCCAGCCATGCTACAGTTATATCCAAAGCGAAAATGATCGGATGTTACTTTACGCACGTTTTAGGACACAGAAATTCTTTTAAAATGAATGATGTCACATTTTTTTCTTTCAAAAACGAAATTTTGACATTTCTTCTATTGTAGAAGGGACCAGTTAGCTTTGGAAATTCGTAAACAGCTATTCGATATAGTATAATAACAGTTTCCGAGACTGTTTTGTGTTGCGTCATATAAAAAACCTTATATGACGCGGAATACAGGGTTTTACCATCCCTTGTGGTGTATTTCCATGTACTGTTCAACACATGCATGAATTGTCATTTTTGTACCACTGATGAGTTATAAATATACAAATGTTGCAGTAAGTGTTTACTTTATTTTTGGCTTTCTGTGTCGGTTTTGTAAATTGTGATTGTTAGAAAGATGATTCCTTACTTCGTAGCTGTAGTGATTATCTCATAGCGACGTTCTAGTTCAGGAAATACAAATACGGCGACGAAATCAAAATAGACGTGAAACAGAGGACGCATGTCGATAGATATATGTTCAAAGGTAAAATGATTAATTAAGGTTTTCTTTTCTCCTGTGTTGTTATAGAGGTTTACCCTGCTTGTAGATCTGAAGGACGCTGTAACCATGTTTGCAGCTTCTAATTGTTCTTTTTCCTTAAATATATTCATCACTGACTGAACAGTCATCCGTAGTCACATCCACATTCTAAAAGTGAAAGAATAAAATTGTAGTTTATCTTGTTTAATATTTGTCGACTGCTATTACACAAATAATGTTTATCGATTAAGTAAAATACCATAGCGTCTGTTTCAAATTGTCCAGAAAATATTCTCCATTTAAAGAGAAATATCTGATAACTTTTAATGACTTTCGGCATATCGCAGCTATTTCATCGTAACTTAGTGTCTTACCGACCCAATCTATCCTAACTCTCAACTCCATCCACCGTCACTTCACTCTTAACTAATCGGTAATGTTGTGATGTTCTCTGTCATTTAATCTAACAAAATGAACACATTACTGCAAAAAACCACAACATATCAGGGCAAATAGATATCTACTTTGTGTCAAAAATAAAAAGACACAAACTGCCAAACATACCATTGAGATCAGATCCCCGTTAACATAAACCTGTTCAGTTTGGTATCCTAACTTTACTTTCCTTAGTATTAACATACCTGCTTCCCCTTGTTGTTGAGCTGATCTGCTGAGCTACTCTAGAGCCTTTTCTAAGTATCAAACTTTTACACAGGGGGATGGAAAATTATTTTATGATTGACATCCGAAACTTATTTTTCATATTAGTGGCTGTCGTGATTAAGTAAAGGTTCCTAAATTGAGCTTGTTCGCATTTATTTTCATTTAATATTTTGAGTTCGTTCATTTCTAAACTGTATTTAGATACAAGGAATGTCCTGTTACAATATGGAGATTAGCCAATGTGATTTAGACATATTTTGTAACTAGCCATCATGTGTTTTTCTTTACTCTCGTAACTTTCATATTATCCAGACACCGTCTGTTTATATATTGCTCTTGGAAACATTTGATTTAGTGTCCTATCAGGTACACAATTGCAATAATTAGGACATGACAGTGAAGGGTGCAGGCGCCAAGTATTGTTTCTTGACATCACAATTAAAAGATTGACCAATAGCAGTCACGTGCTGAGTAATACCCTAAAGTGTTTACCGTCCCCTAGGTTACCCGATAAGTTTGGAATACGGAAACATACTGTAGTTATGGAGGAAATCCATCGTCACAGTGTTTTGAGATCGTTGATGACAGCATCCTCCCTGAGATTAACCATGACACATCATAAATCAATGTTTTGTCCATGAAATGTTAAAACGGGCTACGATTCTGAGGGTATCTTCCTTAAAGACATTTTCATGTTTAAATTATGTTTTATCACTGCAATGTTTTACTTTGGTATCAACACTAGAAGAATTGTACTGAAAATGAATTGTTTAAGCTGATCCTCTGTATTTTAAAGTTAGACGAAGAAAAACAACATCAAAACATTCACTATTCGACAAACAAAAGAAACTTAAGGATTATAAAAACTATTCCTCTAGATACCCAACCGCAGTGTAAATAGACTAATAATTAAACTGTACACACAGAAAACCACTACACCAGCTTTATTGCAATATATCTCTGAATGTATTTGGATACGATTTATTTACGTAAACGACGGGCAATGTTGAGCACGCGATCGTCATTTGTCACAGTCAAAGTTCTCCCTTGTGGCGGGACTATGTCATACCACTTCTGTTCCATACGTGAAACACACACACCCAAACATTCTAACCAGCTTGAAAACGTGATGTAAACCCTAAATCCAATTTTTCCTCAGAATATTTCAAAAGAATTATTCAACCCCTCTTTCATTTCTAATTGCTGATAAAGACAAATCTTGATTCTCAAAGTGTATTTTTATTTTTATTCTGATATGTTTGAGTAGAATGTATTAATCGATTGTTGGCATCATCAAGCAAACAAAACTGTTACATTTCGTTTCTATGGTTAACTGCTACGTCAGCAGTTTGTAGTGAGAGCGTAAAACAGAGCTCAGAGGTAGTAAAGGCTACAGAAACTTACGTAAGACAAACTCTAGCAAGATAACTGACATATTTTATGGTTATTCTTCTGCCAGAACCTCAAAACCATAACACTATTATTGAGGATTATAAGTGTAGTACATCTTATAATGCCTGATAGTTATGTCGCATTAAAAACCAATAGTCTACTACATAGGAGTTAATAAAACACGAAGATGGAAATGCATTTAGTTGAAATCAGCAATGCAATAGATTTGTTTTTGTTGAAAATGTTTTGTCAATAACAATTAGAACAATACATAATGACCTTTTGTTTGGTCTTCTTTTTTGACATATTTCTATATAAAGTCTTGATATGTTAATAAAAGGTCACACATGTTTACTTTGACGACAAAAGATGAACTAATGTCTTTTTTTTCTTTTTTTTTTGAAAAAATATAAAAGGAAAAGAAAACTGTCAAAGATTTTTTATGTACTTTCCAGTGTTTTATTACACCAGATTTTGGTTTCAGAATTTATCAAGCGGAATTTACCAAGGGCTTCGATTGATTTTCATTACTGATTAAAAAAATTATTTATTTAGAACCAATTGTATTTTTAATCAGAAAGCAAAATATCTTTATTTTCCTACCATAGTTTGGAGCCACAATTAATGGAAACAATAAGATATTCAACTAACGTATTAATGGATTTCTTTTTCATTTACACAAATATTACAGCAACACATCTCATGAACCGGCTTGCGTCATCATGTAAGCCAAATGCAGAAACGTTATTGTTCATGCGGTATAACACTTGAAACATGTTAATTTACATATTAATAATTCTGTTTTAACTTATTTATAATCATTGTCTATGATATCAAAATTCTGTAGGTTCTTTTGTTACTATTTTTTTCTAAACATCTAACTGTAAGTAATGCATGCTGACTGAGAAAATGGGCTATGTCCACTAAAACTTTTAATACAGAAATATTTTTTTTTTAAATTTAAGACTTCAACTCCAACTTTTTTTTATCATAGTATTTTAATATGCATGATTTTTTTTAAAACTCATTCCTTTCTAAGATTTGTCCACAGATTATTCCTACTTATTAGCCATTAAAAAGTTTTATTTTTCTTACATCTTATCTCGCTTGTGGTTTCATTGGGGAAAAATTATAAAAAAAATACTGAAAAAATGAATTACGCATTATATCTTCAGACAAAGGTTTTTTTAAGCGAATACTAGATATTTATGATGATATCTTTAAATTCAAAAATTTCTATTTTATTTTTGTCATATTTTAATAATAAAATGTATCTTATGTATTGAAAAGGATGTTCAGTTGAGATAAAAATTGGGAAAATGCATCCATATAGATTAAATATTAAAAGTCTTGATCTTGTATTAACGTGTGAAATCCCTTGATTGTTTTTTATAAACGATCTGATAAGGAGTTTTTCTAATGCCAATAATTCATTGACAGACAATTTAGTATTTACCATTATTTTCTCTTAACAAAAAGTTCAAACACTTAATTCTATAAATAACAATCTGAAACAAGAAATATTGTTGTTTCGTGTAAATATTTTTCTTATTTGTTTTCAAATTTGATATAAAACAAGCATGCACAACCCATTCCAACCTCAAAAATTGCTTTGAACATGTTTGCAATTAACGTTGCCAATGAAATGTTATTCATCGCAACATCGCTGCAATAAATTAGTTTCTTCATGTGTATATCGCATATACCAAAATATGTTTTACTTAGTTTTTCTACTAAGAACTGTAAGTCACAAAGTGGCTATCTCTGATGTATGACTTTCAGTTCTCAAAGTTGACCATTACCTTGTGGCTGGTATTTATAAGGACAATATACATGACATTAATATTTGTTTAAAAATTTATAATGCGTTGTGCCCAAAAGGTTTAAAAACGTTATATTTACCTTTACGCTGCAACCCACTATACTGTATGAACATTACCTGCAGAAATGCTATTGATTTGAGTATAAAAGGCAAAAACTCTCACCTGTCTTGTTTTTTTCGTTATTTTTCTATGTTAGAAACAAATTACGCAAGGTTTCTTTCTGTTGATCTTTATATCTTTAGTATCACGCATAAACCATTAATGAACGAAATGTCAAAATGTTGCTGTAAATGTCCTCTTCAACTTTCTAAATAGGCGTTCTCTTACTTCTAGTGATAGCTTCAAAGCGACCTTCTGGTTCAAGAAACTACAAATATGATGGCAGAAGGCAAAATAGATCAAATATGCACTAAACCTAAACAACGATAATGAAAATATAAAGAAATATCTGCCATTTATCAGTATACAGAAAACCATCTGTATAATGGGCTTCGTTGTAATGGTGCTTTATTGTAAACAGGATGCATTACTCAGCAACCTCGAAAATTGTGGTTATACAACGGAGATACATGCCGTCGTATTCTTCAAATTGGTACAGCACAGCTGAACATAAAGCGGAAGTTCTTCCACAAAGAGTCTCGGCTGGGGATCAGAAAACCACAAGACTGCAAAACGTTGCGATTTTAATTGTGAGAATGTACCGAGCAACTCGTGTACTGTAGTTAAAATCTCTGAATGGGTTCAGGTGGCGTTAAGTGGTTGACGTAGTTGATCGCCTCATACATTCTTTGCGGAAACAACTCTCTAATTTTAACAAAAACCCACTTCTTTGTTTACTTGTCAGGTTGTTCCTGAGCGAGCCACGTGCCCTACGATTGGTTATTTGTTTATATATTTGCACTTTTGACCCGTCGGCACACATTTCGTACGTGACGAAAGGTGTAAAGACAGAAAAACATTCAAAGCGAATAGTTGAATTATTATCATGATTTTTTCTGTTCAATATTTCCAGTCGGGTTTATTGTATTCATCAGGCTATAAATGATATACAAAACAAGCTTTATAAAAGCGTTTTAACTAAACACTACCTACTGAACGTTGATGGAATGATAGTTCAGAATGCAGCTTATAAAAAATGCGAACTAGGTTTTACATAAAGGGTTGAGATTCTGTCGTTTTCCTGCATGTATATCCTGCATATTTTAAGCATCTGAGCTTAGGTGTTGAATAGTAACATTTCGATTCAAAAAGCAGATATAATTTATAAAAGGAATGATACAACTGGTAATGAAACGGTTGGTATTATTATCTTCAAGTATATCATTTGAAATCACGTAAGTGTACGTACCACTTGATATTTCGTGAAGTTTTGGGGAAAGCAACGATCACTCTTATTTTTACCGTGAGCGTTATTCCGAATAATTGTGATACTGCAGGAAAATACTAGATAATTCCTTTGTTTACTTCCGTTCATACAGTATTTCTCTCAAACTGCGTTTAAAATATAATTGTACAAAGACCTACAAATAAACATACATTGACCAGGAAGTTCAGTCGGCTAGGGCAACAAATTACTGTTGAGAGTTGTAGGATTCGAATCCTGGTTTCGTCTTGCCTTCTTGTACTTCTACATTTGGAAAACTACTTATTGATTTTATTTGCTTATTTCATATTATTCGGTTTTTCGGCTTTTGGAGTTTTTTACGAACGTTTTGTAAGATATGGTTTTCTTTTCAGAAAAAGATTAATCAAAGCTATAATCATGCCAGAAAAGGGGTTCCAAGGCACAGTTACATATTTTGGCAGTGGTATTAGGGATCCCTAAGGCACAGTCCGTTACAGGTTATGATTACTACTTTGGTTCTGCTAAAGTATTTTAAGCTAGTGTGATGTTTGAGATACACGGAGGTAAGTGAGTGCAAAATTGCAGTGGTTTGTAACACATTTGAGACCATATTCGAAAGTTGATCCTCATGTAAACCTTGATTAGTGCACCTTTGAAAATGGTTGTAGATAAATATTTTGAAAGTGAAATTACAATACACCATACAGTTGTTTCCTCCTTTTATAAGTCATTGGTAATGAGTCAAAAATATTAAAATATAAATTAGTCTAAACTACCTTTTGTAAAACTTTCAATAATATTTAAGGAGTTAGACTTGATTGGTTGATTTCAAATTTTAAAAAATTAATTAAGTTTGTATTTTGCATGAGTATATAAAATCTTGATAAAATAAAACAAATAATAATTGTTAAAAAATAACATATGACGACATCAGTCTCCAAAAAATCGATTGCAGACAACAAACACTTCATCTTTATTATAGCCTTTATTTCTATTGTATATTTACGCGTTCCACCTAATTATTGCAAAGTAATGTTCCTGACATAAACACTCATGGTTAACCTTGAAAGGCTAGGCTTAGTACATCTAAATCAGGCGAGATTTCGTACCTGTTTACCTGAGCAGACAGTCACGAAACTTAAGCCGTCTCATAAACAATGATTTAGATATATTTTGTATTTCATTATTCTTTGGATATTGAGAATGAATCGCAGGATATGTTGCTGTCGAACAATGTATCTGGTCTGTGCGTCAGATGTTGCGTCAGTATGCATTACAATGGCAAGGCAGTCCACTATGCCAGCTAGAAGTGCCAACATCATTGTGATTGACTTCTGCAAAAGAAAACTATACGTTGTTCCAGAGATAACGTTTAAATTGGGATCAAGATAAAACAAATTAAAAATGAAAAAATAACTTCATTTTAACAAACATTTGCCGTTCTTATATTGGATATAATCAAAATATGCATAGAAGCGAAATCTTTCTTAATGAAAGAACAATCAAAGTTTATATATAAGCAATTATATATAATTGTATGAACATAGTAACAAGCTTCCATATGTAACAATCTCTAGTAAATAAACACGAATGCCGATTATTTGTAACCAACATAAAATAAAAGAAAACATTCGCTGGCAACAGCAGTAATGTTTAACAATATCAAAGGATCTTTATAGTTATAGCTTCGAATCAATTGAAATAAATAAAATATACCGTTGTCAAAGGAGCAGCTAGTTGATATGAAGCAATGAAAATAAGCATATATGGTTCTCACTAATCGTAGTTTTGCTAGAGTAACTCCTAACATATAAGGAAAATAAGGCATAGTCTAAAACATTATCAAAACCTTGAGATAGAGGAACATCTGAAAGGAATAAGATCGTCATTTCGATATAAATTACTATGTCAATGTTCTTCACACGGAGGGACATGGAATATTGCCATTATGTACAGTGTCCAATGTCAGTCGATTCTTGGTGTGTTAAATGTCATATATCTATTTCTGTTTACTTACTGGTGAAGTTTTGGTAAACTATAAACAAATATATCACTTGTTATAAAAATCTTTATATATTGTAATGAAATGTATCTACTTGTTTTTTCTTTACATTATACATTGTGTTGTCTGCGTTATCCGATTAACTGGAGAAACGGTAAGGATACTATTTCATCTATCTTCATCTTAACGTTTTTCCTTTGTATATTCTTCCGCCTTTGTTTTTATATCTCAACTACAAATAGCCCTGCTACATCCGATTTTGCTTTCTCATTCAATTGGATATATTAATTGATATAATCCATATCTTTCAGATATCATTCGGGTCTTTCCGATTTTCTTTAATTAATTCATTTTCATACATCATGTTGCAAGATTTTTTTGATTTTTTCTAATCAATCCATTCTCATTCTTACTCGTCTGGATATTGCAGCCGAATAGAAAATGATGGATTAACGAATTGATAATACGTTAGCCTCCTGCTTATAATGTTCAAATTTAATGTCTTTAACCTTTTCATTATTAATATGATTTTAGTTGGTTTTAGATTTTTGTAATGGTTTATTATTATTGTATCGCTATTTTTTGTCCTCCATTGACAATGATAAAACCTGCTGTCCCCTAGAAAATAATCAAGTATACAACATCGTGCCCAAATTCAATGTTCTTCTCATGTGAAAATGATACAAGTTACTCCTTTAATGCTCTTCTCAAACTTTCTCACTCCTCTGATATCATATGACGTACGTGTCATGTTTTCCATTTTTCTCTTTCACAATGATAGTAAGATAACCCTCTTGGAGCCCCAATCCCAATAGCATTTAAACAACCCTCTCGTACTGTACTGGCTATATTAGCCCTTTTTATAGTAAAAGAACATACCCTTGCGATCTAATCTCTTAATTTCTCTTTTGTGTAAATAATAGAATAAATAATAGAATATAAACTAATCTTGCCTTCATCCGCCTTTAGACAATAATACAACCCAATGTTCTCCCTCCTTTTCACTTATAAAACATACTCCCGACGTGCCGAAACTTATTTTTGCTTTCCGCTGATAATATAATACTTTTCCCTTCCGTACCTCATTCCCTTTTTTCCCTCCCGTTATAATAATAGAACAGCCTCCCCCTCTTACTCCCTTCTCCTAGAGATGTCAAAAGACATGGAAGAGATTGTCCAAATGTTGTATCCATAGGGATTATATATACACAGCTCCATCTTACTGCTACTATAGCCAATCGATGTACAAAGAACCGCATAGTTCTCTGATAAATGTAAATAACACCAATTAAGGGAAGAGAACTATTTATAGAATCCTCCATTCATATTCTCCAAGCTATGATGGCTCTCATGATATCCAATGTTCAGTTATACATCTGCATGGGTATACACCAATCAATGAACTGACGGACGTGACTATCGATCCGGACGGCTCTGGCTCTATGTCTGCTATTAATAGCACAGGAGGGACTAGTGGGAAACGCATATATTATCAAAACATAAATTTATCTTATCAATAAATTTACAGATTTCTTTCTTCTGCCTTTCAATTAACAGCATCTTCAAAGTTGGCGTATGCTATTTTTTAGAAATAATACGATAAAGTATTTAACTAATTCAGAAAAACGATTATTATTTTTATTAATTTGATAAAATATTGATCCTGAATTCCTCCTTTCGAGTGCCTCTTTGACTACGTAAGCTTATACATCACTGCGACTGCGATTACGGCACCTCTCTCAAAACGATGACGAAATTTTCTGGCAACCAAATGCAACAGACTATGTAAGAAATTCTCTCATGACGCTATGAGTGACACATAACGTTTCCTCAGTGTTTACGCAATAGTTCGTTCGTTCGTCTTTCTGCATGACTTTACTGTACTAGAGTTTTAATATTTTCGTCACAAGAAGACATCACGGTCTCCATATGACGTAGACAAGTTCGTCCCTCAGTTAGATTTCAATTCGTGCTCACGTGCCTAGTTTAAGCTCAAAGACGTCATCTCTCCACCAGCTCGGCATTAATTGATGGCAGTAATGATACCCAAGGCTAAAAAAGCAGTTTGTTGTTGATGGTTGAATTGGATGATAGCTTAGTACATGTAATTGCTAAGCAGGTGTATTACGTTATAAAACAAACCAATTTATTTAGTTTAGTTTAACAGTATTTCAATTCATAACAGACATAATATTTTTAGGGGCGTGTGAAAAAGAGCTTAGAGCTTATTATGGTGTCTCACACGGGTATCTTAATATCTATGTGTCAATATATTTGCATTTACTTCAGTCTGAAAGTACAAATGTTAACTTATTCAATTAGTTCTCTTGTTGAGAGTGTGATATATTCACATTTTGTTTGCTTTTTCGTTCTCTACTTAGAAATTGCTGATTTCTCTAGAAATTCCTATTTCCGTAAAGAAAAGATATTGCAAGATCAGATATTTAGCGTTTGTGTAGTATTTAAAGCATGAAATATGTAGTTGGTTTATTCTTTGCTTAAGTTCAAATCGCAAGGATGACGTTTGAAACACAATTGCGCACACGCAAAAGTCAAGTTACTTACAATGAGCGGCATGCATTCGGCATGACTGGATGGACAAAATGGTAGATTATGTTATCATTTTTTGTCGTATTTTGTTGACGAAATGTTGTATTTTAATGACGGTGTGGTATATATGAGGTATTTTGTAAGAAAGCCGTACGTACTGGACAAGGTATTTGTTACCTGTCTATATATAACTTCTTTCTAATTTGCTTAATTGCAAAAAAAAAAAGGTGACAAATCTTATGCCTGATCCATTTAAAATGTGCCTGAAAACAAATGAATGCCATGGTTGATTAAATATTGTGCTTACTAAAAAAACTGTAATAGTTGGTTATCGTATTATATGAGTAAAACAACACACAAATAAAGAGCCAAATGTATTCTTCTGACGTCACTATACATGCCTATCTATTGATATCATAATTAATAAAGTGTCTTCATCTTATTCTTATTTATTCACTAAAATGGTGTCAACATTGGCGAAATGTATGCTTTTAATGTTGCTAAATGGACGCCGTTACTGATGAGGTGAAGGGATTCAATAAAGCGCATGCTTCTTTCTAAAATTGAAAGTTGTTTCATTTCGCAACGCCGGAGTTCCGTATCTTGAAACACAACATATCATACAAAGCTATTTCACACGGTAACGGTTTTAGTAGGTATTTAATTTTGCGAAATATTAACGCAGTTTTTATCATACATACAAGCTACAAAACTATGACGTATTTAACTTTGCGAGCGTCTTGCTAGTTGAGGCACGGTAGTCTAGTTTTAGGACACCGGACTCGTGACCAAAGGGTTGCGTGTTCGAGGAACGTCACGGCACTGTGTTGAATCTTTTAGCTAGATACTCTACTCCGCTTGTTCCAGTTGACTCAGCTGTAAATGAGTACGTGGTTGGGCAGCGCTAGGACTGTCGAATGCTTGCTGTCAGAGCCGAAATGGCAGCTCCGGCTGTATGCTCCCCAGGGAGTTGAGAAATAAATTGGCTGGTTGCAAAGGCCCATATAACCACGGATAATAATTTGTGAACCGCTTTGAGACGACTTATGAACTAGGTTGTGAAAAAGCGGTATATAAGAACCTCGAATTATTATTATTATTATTATTGAGACTATATCATTTTGTAGGTATTTAACAAACAAAACTTTTTTTTATTTTTAAGTTGGATTGAAATGTGCGAAAGCTTACCGACGAAGTTGTCAGGATATCGAAGAAGCTATTGGATAACGCAATTCTTGCGTTAGTTTATTTTCGTACTTTTTGCGATAGACAAAACAAACACATAGTCATGATGTATTCCAAAACTCCCCAAATATCTATTTACAATTTTGCATGACATTATCTCCAAGCAGGTGCAGTATATTTTACGAAAAAACTTGTTGTTTTGTATTTGTTCAGAGACTCATGGTTTTATCAAGAGATGTAGGATTCTGATTGAATACCTTCAAAAGCAGGAATGATTTTGGATGGTTTTATGTTGGTCATCGTCATGATTCATTGAGAAATATTGTAATTCAAATGTAGGTGGTTTTTAGATATGTATGCCCATTAGTGTGATTGTTGTTTGTTTTCATTACCCCTGTATGTGACGGTGCAAGAAATTGACCAAGGTTTACATGACGAATGCCAAAGATGAAATAGAAAATGCTAACCATTTCGGAACATCGATTTTTTTTTTAACTTTTTCGGTTTTGGTCACAACCATACATTACCTGATTGATTCTTTATCAAATAAGAATGTATGTGTGGGATTTCTTGAGTACTACCCTATAATTAAACTGTATATATATATTATATTTTTATTTCAATATGAATCATGGTTATCCCTAAATAATACTAATTTTGTTTGTGCGCCAATTATGCCGCACAAATGTCTAGAACAAATTGTTGTTTTAATCTGGAGATTTTATCAGTTCATAGCAACTAATGAGTTTTAGTCAAAAAATGTGTTTTGGCTTAGCAGATGGTTAATACGACATTTGCAATACTAAAGTACAATGGCTAACCTTCTATCGCATGTCCTAGAAATCGGCTTTATCACTATAGCCGATTCACCAGGTATGCAATTAAACGGTGTCGTAAGAGCTACCTGTTAAATTGAATCTATATTTAGATGATTGAATAGACTCGTAATGTGATGTCAGCTTTGTACAAATCAACTGAATGAAATCCATGTAAAAAATACTCAAAGCTTGCCTCCACTCATTCGTCCTTATAATCAACTGAATACATAGTAATTTTGCATTACTCCATTTTCATATAATTATTTTAAAATACATTACTTAATTTATAAATACGTGTTTTAAGATATAACAAGAAATACTGAAATACTTAAACGTACATCCTTAGCGGTAGACTTAGCTTCAGGCTTTACGATATTGCACTAAATTATGACTGCGACAATTGGGGTACCTGTTTATTGTTTTCTATTGCACATTTTGTGAGCGTGCCAATTTATGAATGCGCCAATATCTTTGAATTCAACAGAACACTAAAATATCTTAGTGCGTTAAAATAAATACGTTTACAGCAATAATCTTTATCAGTTTATCATATTATATTATATGTATTGCATCATTATATAGTTGTAGTAAATATAAGTTAATTGTGCATCACTCTATGACGGTCCCCACTGATGGACTATATTTTTGTTACATTACGTCAATACGTTAACATGCACACACTCCAGTAGATATGACACACTATATATAATAGAATAACCCGCCATCATTGCAAAAACGAGTTCATGTTGAATGTCATAGCAAAAACTGTTATTGTTGTAGCTTAGCTGAATTGATGTCACAGTTGATCCATGTCCCATAATTAATTCAATACATAGATGATGGTGTGAGATGGTCTTGACTTTACTGATGTCACAATTAATTGAGCGATCGTCTTGCAGTCGTATAAAAGCTGACGAAGGTTATTTTTTGTAGCATTAAAATCAATATTAAAAAATATAACCACACAAAATTACTGTAAACGTTGATGAAGTGAAATACTTCTGCCCTTACCAAATAGATGTCAGATTTGCTGATATTATATGCTTACAACTTTCTTAATTGATGGTTCTTGCATTACTAAAGTGATGTCATAGTTAATGAAAACATATTCTTGTAGTTTTACTGTGCTAATATCAAAGCTTAAAAAGCTGCATGCATGCAGACAAAAAATCGGTGTTTAGTTTATTGGATAGGATTGATTGTAGCGGTGCAATGCTGTTATTTCATTCTCCCCTAACTTAAAAAGGTAGAAATTTGCTGACGTGATATGTTAATACCCTTTGGAAATTGATGTCGCAGCTTATGCAGTAACACGATTGTAGTCTCCTTGATGAACTGTTGTCAGATGATTTATTACTTAATTGACAGTTAATGAAGTGTTATGCTTCTCTTTTTAAGGAGCTGGTATCACAACTGACGAAGTTTAGTTTCTCGCATTACAAAATTGATGTCATTGTTAATGAAGAGCTATCTTGCTGTCCTCATTTAATAAACTGTATATCTGATGACGTAATATGATTTATGCCTTCTAAATTGATGTCAAAATTGATGTCGCAGTAAACAAAGAAACATTCTTGTAGTGTGCTGAGCTAATATCATAATTGATGACGTTTTGTATTGTAACATTATCAAATCATTGTAAATGTATTAGTGTGCTTTGATTGTAGCCGTACGATGTTTGACTCTGCCCTTACTTTAAAAAAGGCACATTCGATGACGTGTTTGCAGCCTTTCTAGATGTCATATCTAATGCAGTGTTATGCCTGTAGCATATAAAAATCGATGATGTAGTGTTTGGCGACAAAATGATGCTATAATTAATAAAGTGATATGAGTATATTCTTGCTTAGTACATGGTAGATTTGGTGAATTTAAATGATTGTAGCCTTTCTAAAAAGATGTAATACTTCATTCAGTTTATACTTGTAGCAATGCTAAGTTGATTTCAAAGTTAAAGGTGTAGTCATTTGTGAAGTGTTAATGAACTAAAATCATATTTGATAAAGTTTTTTTCGCTTGAAGCGTGTCATAGTTGATAAAGTGGTATGTTGCTGCCCTTGTAACATACATTGTAGATTCGATGAAGTAGTTTGATTAAGCTTTACTGAAGCTATGTCAAGGTTAAAAGGATCTTCAAATAACAATCGTTATGGTGGTCCATTTTTTATTGTCTGCGGGCCTTGATGTTTTTTGGTTTCAGGAGAAAGACAAGTATCGAATGTAACAAAATTAAGAAGCTACCGAATTTGTAGAGCGCAACATCATAGAGTCACCACATCCGATCTTGTGATAAAGAAATAAGAAAAAAATAATAGAAAGACGTTATCATTTTTTTCATAATGCGTTACAAACGTATTATACGAGAAAGTGAAAATTCAGTCAAAAAAGGGGGCATATGTAGACACAATCAAGAGACCTGATTGGTAAACTCACTTCCAAATCCTATGACATACATATCGACCTCACTTAAACAATTGTCATAACTCCGTGATTCGGTTTTTCCAGCAATAAATACGCAGATCCTTTCTTATGAAAAACCGTGAAAGAAACCAACTTAATTTTTGCTCGTATTTGCTATAATAAATTCTTCCTAACTGAAAACAATATAATACCTAATTGTCAACAAAACTTTGAATCGATAGAGCTAGGGTGCAACTATCAATAAATGAAAGATTACATGAAGACCTTTGAAAAGGTACAATGCAAATAAGACCAGATGACTATTTCATTCCTTTGATGTTACAAATTATCTTGTAAGCAGTATGATAGCATTAAGTCTACTGTAAAAGCATAATATTTCGTATTATAAAAACCACGAAATATAATCCCAACGAAATCTTAAGCACACGAAATATAAACTAGACGGAAATATGAAATAACGTTAAACTATTAATTTTATTACAAATCCATGCTTTATTTACATTAAGACACAAGCCATGATAAACGGTGTAATTATCGCCACATGCACAGAGTTCAACATTTATAATAATAGTGGTCAATCAAGCATTATATTTGTAGCTTTTCCTAACCGATACCCATCGAGTGAGAAAATCTCGTCCGGTCCTACCTGTACCTCGCAAGTTGTGCGGTGAAATCAACTTGTATAGAAAGTAAACAATAACAAAGAAAACACACACAAAACATCCCCCCTTTAACATTAATTAATCAACTATTGTGTTCAACGAAAAGTATGTATAGTGTAAATAAATCAGTCTTCGTCACTTGTTTACGACGATAACGTTGACTTTGGATCGATTTCCGGCACCATGCTGTCAGGACGGAATGACCCGATTTTACACTTTTTTTAACGGCGTCTCGGAGAAATCAACTTCTAACCCAATAGAGGAACTATAACTTACATGATTTAAAACACATGTCTTCCTTCTTGGTAATATTTTCATTGATCTCTAACATGATGTGTCAAGATACCCGTGAATATTTATGAAATGCACGCTTGTTTTCTAATCAGAACTTGTGTGATAAAATGTCGGTAGGTCTAATTATTTCTATTTTAGATAGCTTTATTATCTACTAAACATGATTGTATGACCACCGAGCGATGGCTTGGGTGAAGCGAGGTGTGAAAAACTCACCTAGAGTGAACAGGTGATCACTTGGGGCGATGTACAGTTAGCTACATGTGTATATAGCCAGACCTATTATGTGTCGTGATGCCTGTCAATTTTAACTTCTTACGTACCAAAAACAAATACAGAGTTTTAAAATATTGATTCCACGAAATATAATCCCCACGAATTTGTTCCAGAACAAAAACAACGAAATTTAACCCCAACGAAAATAGATGCTTTTACAGTACTTACTAGTCATAGTTAATTTGCTAAATTATTTTCTTTTCTAAGTGTTTCTGAATAAATTATTCCTGTCTACCAATCGGGTAGCAAAGGTTTTCCTGCAGGAAATACATTCATAGATACCAGTATTTTCTTGTGATTTATGATGAAAATCACCACACTATCAAACTGTATGACATATGCGATACCATGTCAAAATTGACTTAGATATAGAATACTCTCCTTGCTTAGATGGTTGGTGACAATACTTTCCGTTCATAGATATTTGGCGACAATACGTTTTATCTTAAATTGTTTGGTGACAAAACTTTTCTTACTAGAAAATG